>JAWNZC010000189.1:1675000-1832500 GCA_035771165.1 Paragorgia papillata
AATTCGTCAGAGAGAAACGTGTCTCTTGTAATGTGTCACGTGTCTCTCTGACGAAGGGCCTTTGCTCGAAACTTTAGACTCCTACGTTCTCTGTTTCGGCGGTATATCAAACCTTACCATACTCGGTTATAACCTGTTGTGTCTACTCACCTGTAAAACTGGATGCCATCTATCTAGAATTATACAATACTCTGGTTGCTATGCGTGTTTTCATTGGTTGTTGCCCATGATCTAATAGAGGACAGACACATGGATCACGTCAGATCACGTCAGCTGACTTGCTTTTTTCTTTATCCGACAAGAGTTTTGATAAAAACCTTTTAAATTTTTGTATTGTATAAAACAAATAGATTCCATTTTTTGTTGTCTGTTCAGTTATAGATGCACAGAAGACGTCACAACGTGGTAAGAACATCAGTGACTCGACTGCGTCTCGTGGGCCACTTTTTTGTTCTTACCACGTTGTGACGTCATCTGTGCATCTATAACTGAACAGACAACGGCAAAATGGAATCTATTTGTTAAATAACAGATTTTCGTGAAGCTCCAATCCTTATCAAATGTTTCTCTGCCCCGAAACGGGGATCGAACCTGCAACCTTCAATGACTGGTTACACGCTCTAGCTCTAACCATTGAGCTATACCGAGGCTCAGATGAAGAGCTAACTAAGGTTGCAAATTCATAGTTTGTTGTTTGATATTCAATAGTCGTGTAAAATGATTTTCTTTTATGTGTGTAGTATGAACGCGAGGGGAGAATTGATGATGTTATATTGTCTGTGGCGACATTTAGGTAAGTTACGACAAACATTATATACGTTACGTTTTCTCAAAGGGAAAGAAGTAAGGGAGCGAGTGGGGGAGGAGGGGGAAAGGGAGGGAAGGAAGGGAGGACGGAAGGGAGGGAGGGAGGGAGGGAGGGAGGGAGGGAGGGAGGGGGAGGGAGGGAGGGAGGGAGGGAGGGAGGGAGGGAGGGAGGGAGGGAGGGAGGGAGGGAGGGAGGGAGGGAGGGAGGGAGGGAGGGAGGGAGGATGGAAGGTAGGAAGGAAGGAAGGGAGGGAGGGAGGGAGGGAGGGGGGGAGGGAGGGAGGGAGGGAGGGAGGGAGGGAGGGAGGGAGGGAGGGAGGGAGGGAGGGAGGGAGGGAGGGAGGGAGGGAGGGAGGGAGGGAGGGAGGGAGGGAGGGAGGGAGGGAGGGAGGGAGAGGACGGGAGGAAGGACGGGAGGAAGGACGGGGGGAAGGACGGGAGGAAGGACGGGATGAAGGAAGGTAGGTAGGTAGGAAGGAAGGAAGGTAGGAAGGAAGAGAGGGAGGGAGGAAGGACGGGAGGAAGGACGGGAAGAAGGAAGGTAGGTAGGAAGGAAGGTAGGTAGGAAAGAAGGTAGGAAGGAAGGAAGGGAAAGGACGGACGGACGGAGGGAGACACGGAGGGAGGGAGAGAAGATTTGAGGGTTGAAGAGTTAGGGAGTAGTGCAGCAGAAGGCACAATTCCCGTGTGTTCAACGTTAATTAGACTGCATGTTATGCCTTTCACTTTAGAAAACCTGGTTTGTCAAGTAAAGGGTTGTATAAACTGAAAAAAGAATGTTTCAGCGAATTCAATCCTTTCTTTTATCACTACAACAAGAATGAGCAGTCAAAGGTAAGAATAAAACAAAACAAAAAAAACTATTAATGTTTTTACCATGTCCTTCAGACTTTTAATGATATTATTAGCTCATTGTTATTTACAAAACTGTTGTCAATGGCGCCATGACGAAAATCAGTTCTAAGACACCCCATCGTGGTGGTTTCATTGCTTTACATGTCTTTCTTCTAAGGCTGAAAACCATCAACGAAAGAGGTGTAAAGAAGAAGGAATATCAGCTGGTACGATGAAAGTCAAACTTACATATTCAAACTTGTATAATTAAGAAATGGTTCGTGGTTTGGGGTGCTCTATCCAGTTATGGATGCACGCGGGAATTTGGGAAAGCACGAAAAAAGCGTAAGAGTTGGCCGAGTATAACATTTACTTTATTTGGAAGTTTGACATTATTTAATTTTTTTAATTTCTGTAGTTTTTGTACCTCCAGTCCCTGTCGATTTCTCTCCTGCATTATCCAATGTTGTTGATCTTTTGAGTTGTAAGAAAATGGTTGAGTTGTTGACTGTAATTTTATGGAGAATTAAAGAATGTAATCCGAAATCTTGGACTGACAGGATTTTTCATGAGGTATGTTGCCCCGAGTGTGGAGTTGAGAGAAAGAATGGGGATTGAGTTGGTGACTGCTGTTGTGAGGCGGAATCGGTTGAGATGGCTGGGGCATGTATTACGGAAAGATGTTGGGGACTGGGTGAAAAAAAGCATGTCATATGAGGTGGAAGGTGTGAGAGGAAGAGGAAGGCCAAGGACTGGCGGACGACATGGGAGTCAGGTTGTGGAGAGGGATATGAGAGAGAGTGATCTTAAAAGGGAGGACAAGAGAGAGAGGGAAGTGGAGAAAACTGCTGTGGGGAGCCCCCGACCAACGCCTGCGTAAGCGGGGAAAATGGCCGTAAAACGAGTGTTGTTGTCATGTTGTTGTTGTTGTTGTTAGTGGTGGTGGTGGTGGTGTTGTTGTTGTTGGTGGTGGTGGTGTTGTTGTTGTTGGTGGTGGTGTTGTTGTTGGTGGTGGTGTTGTTGTTGGTGGTGGTGTTGTTGTTGCTGTACAGATAGAGAACCAACAAAACATTTGGCACTGATCTGTTTTTATCTGCCATAAAAGATACTATTTGTTAACGTTTCTCTCACTTTTCCCTCACTTTTCCCTCCGGTTTTTCCTAGGCTTTGCATCTCATTGGTTTGGCGTTGCATGAAGAAACGAGACAAAGGGACAAGCAGAAGTCTTTTGGTTTCTTAAACGCGGCAACAAAACGCCGGACAGGCGGTGAGTAGAAAAAAGCTTTCTCACTCTGAAGTAACAGAATTTTTCAGGTTGATTTTCTTCGCTATAGATTGATTTGTGTGTGTTTTTCCTGTTTTTTAGTGTACAAACGCAGCTTGTTGGAGTGTCTAGAATTCTTGCAGGGAAATCCAATTGTCGAAGGACACAGTGGACTTCTCCGCTGGACCATCAAGGTATGATAACTGGAATTGCTATTCAATTTAATTTTTTCTTTATTTTTGATAGGCTGGAAAGTTTTTAAAATGTATAAGTCCTGGGGCTCAGAAATCTTTTCTAAGTAATTGAGCTTGACGAACGTCCAACAAACGTCTGTTGTAACTGCATACACCGAACTCAATCTACGTTCAAATCATTGAGTACCAGTAGCTCCATGGTTAGAGCGTCTAACCGGCGATCAAAAAGTTGTAATCCGCCTTATAGTCGAGGAAGAGAAGCGAGAAAAAGTCGACCACGTAGCACCCCCACTACACAATAGTTTTGACTCCAGGTTATAATAGGCTGATACCCATAGAACATTGCTAGGTCAGTCATACTCACAAATTGTGGGGTCAGTGGCCTGCTACATAGAGGGGGTGGGTGGTCCTTACATTGACAGACTTAAAGTGCACATGAAACGAAAATTAAGTTTGTCTTATTTGAAAGAACACTTAAAATGATAGAGTAACATCTTTTGCAGTTTTTCGTTTCCTTGCTTCGTTGTTGAGATATTTCAGTTTGTTTGAAATGTAAATTAAACAACTTGACGTCACATGTGCATGATGAGTGATCAGAGAAGGTTATATATCTTTGCTATTATCAAACCAAACTTAATTCGAAGGAAGTATGTGCATGTGTTTCTCTCACAACGCTAATTTCCACCATTAAGGCCCTCCCCACTCCCCAGATAGGGTTCGAACCTATGGTACTCCTGATGATATATGTTAATGTTGTAATGCATGTTGTTAAAGGGGATTGGCATTGAAAATTAAGTTTGTCTAATTTGAAAGAATTCATAAAATTGCAACAGAAGATCCTTTACAACTTTTTCGTATCTTTCTGCGTTTTCAAGATATTTCAATTTGTTTGATATGTAATGGATGGTCTCTGACGTCAGGAGTGGGGTAAAATATTTTCATTCAGAGCAAAATCACTTACATATCTAACATGAAATGTTCAGCGTCGCAAGGAGTTTTTATAATGTGCACCGTTTCAAATGATTTCGCTGAACAAACTTAGAGATATAACTGGTTTTGCTACATGTGAAAATATTTTACCCCACACCTGACGTCAGAGACCATTGAAATATTTTGAAAACGAAGAAAGATACGAAAAAGTTGTAAAGGATGTTCTATTACAATTTTATGAGTTCTTTCAAATTAGACAAACTTAATCTTTAGTGCTATTACCCTTTAAGAGATTCCTTATGTAAATTAAATTATGAATATACGATAACCCACAGATCTTTGCCACAACACTTGTCTTCGTATTCAAGCCATGCCATTTTCTATTTCTTTTCAGAAATTTAATGACGAACTCGCCGCGAGACAGCATTCTGGTAAAAAACTCGCAGCAGAGAAGACAACTTCGGAGGCCCTAGAAGTTTCTTTGGAAGACTCGGGAATTACAAACGATGAAAGCAAAGTTAAAAGACAACGTCTTGCCAAAGAACGACGCGATAAGATTCTTTTGCAGATGTCGAATATGCAAAAGGCATTCATCAGAGAGAATTCTGAACTGTATTTGTCCACGAATTCAAAGTAGGTCGCGCCATAGAATTAGGGTTGTAAGTGAATCAGTTAAAAGTTGAGTCGCAAATCGAATCGAGTCATTTAAGTGTCAAGGCGCGACTCGTCAGTGACTTCTGTTCAAGTTGAGTCAAAGGTTTCTTTCTTATAATGTTGAAGGGTCTGAAGGGCCTTATTATAGTTATGATAGGCCCGGCGGAGAATCAGTGTGCCCCAAAATTGACCCCCAAGCAGAGTTGGAAAAAGTATTCAACCTTCCTCCGGATGGGTTTTTAAGTTTAGATAACCTTCCTCAAAATATATAGCGAGAATTTTGTGTTTTGCAACGTTCATAAATACTGCGTGACTTTTACAGTACCTTGGTTTTCTAGGTTTTCCTAGGTAAGCTTTGGCATACTACAATAGCTACTAATAACTGACCGCTGCTGACTGATAGCCTGCCAACTATACCCTTGACTGCTGCGAAGATACAGACATCACAGCAGACATCAGTGTACATGTCTCACACATGTAACTGCTGCCACTGCCAGTGCTGCATAATTGTTGGTTAGCCAATGTTTTGCTGCAAATCGCATTTCTTCTCGACACCTTGCTTGATCAATTGTAACTTTCTCACATTACCGAATGTGTTGTTTCACGTGTTTTCACTTTAAACCTTCCTCACTAAAGTAAACCTTCCTCCGGGTGGTACCCGCATGCCCGCAGCTTTTTTCCAACTCTGCCCCCAAGTTATGGTCAGGTAATACGGGCAACATTTTTCTTCAACTTGCAGGGGGGAACGCTGAGGGGTTACACTAGGAGAGCTGCCTACTGTGAAGGTGAAGTAATACGAGCAACAAATTGCTGCAACATTGTTGCGTGCAAGTTGAATAGCGTTGTTGCACGTATTACCACCCACTTTAAGCATTGTCACGCGACGATGATTTTATTACAAGTTGAAAACATTTGTTGAAAAAAGTAGACTCCAGTCCTACTTGCTGCAACATGCTGATTCAATTTGCAACAAAATCATTGTTACCTGACAATGTTTAAGGTGGGTGGTAATACGTGCAACAACGCTATTCAACTTACAACGCAACAATGTTGCAGCAATTTGTGGCTCGTATTACTTCACCTTTACAGTAGGCAGCTCTCCTAGTGTAATCCCTCAGCGTTCCCTCCTGGAGCACGAGGGATAATTTTGCTTAATTTTTTTGCAGTCCTTTCTCGATTCTCCTATTCCGTTGCGTCATCAATTTCAGGTGGTGTGGGGGGAAATTTTAAGACTGGGAACTATACTAATATGGCAGTCAGACAACTTGATGGAGCAAATTTGAGTCACAAACTTCACACAGCTAAACTGTATAAAACTTTTCAATAATCAAGACCACCACTAGATCTATGCAGTGAACTAGAATTTAATCAAGATTTTTCTTTTTTAGTTACGACGAGACTGACTATATTGACGCAGTGACTGACACCGTCCCAGGCCATATTTCCGCGCCTGTAATCGCAATCGGAAACAACCGGACACCGTCGGTGGTCGTGCCGGGAGAACAGTTCACGTGCATCTTGTGTCAAGAAAAGCAGACTGTGAAGTCAGATGAGCGACCTCTTGTCTTCTCAACCCTGATACAGAGATCAACGATGCTGACCACGGTCCACGGACACGAGTTTGAGGAAGGGGATAGTGCGGATCCTCTTGTGTCACCTAGGGATCATCGCGTCGGCGTTCACATGAGTAGCTGTGGCCATGTGATGCACGGTGATTGTTGGCAGCGGTTTTTTGAATCTATGGTAACAAATGAAAGACTATCCTTGAGACTGAGGATTCAAACTACAATTGACATGACCAAGAGGGAGTTCTTGTGTCCTTTATGCGGAGGTCTTGGTAATGCTGTTTTGCCCATGTTATCCCCAACTGTCCCCAGCCAGGAAGGCAGGTAAGTCGCAGTATTCCTTTTTATAAGCACCTTACACGGCGGGGTAGTACCAAGGGTCTGGGTACGAGGCTGAAAAATGCTCTATTTACCAGTCTCTTGTACGACGCGTGCACGTGCGGCGTACCTATTTTTATGTTAAATATAACACAATCTGTGGGTTACACCATGTTTTTGTTTGATTACTGAGCTATGGATCGTTTTCACTCACGTGATCGGTGGCCCCGCTGGGGTGATGAAACAATACGAAATGTTTGAATAAGAATAGAGTTGTGATAAAGATTGTGCACCAATATGGCCGCCATTTCATTATTTCGGTGCACAATATGGCTGCCGTAAGGTCAGATGAAAAGCAAGAACAGGCCTGTATTCTCGAGCTTTCTTCAGTGAAGTGTGAAGTTAAATAGAAACATGGTGTAACCTCCAAATTGTGTGACATTTAGTTTTTAAATCGCCATGCAAAGCTTTAAACAATATATTTTTATGTTGTTTTCAGAAATCAATGTTTTGTCTCGTGGCTTACATCTCTACGCAAAGTAGAAATGAAAATCACAAAGGAACTCGTTGATTTTAGTCAAACAAGCAAACCTGCAGGTAAGCTTTCCACAAGTCACGCATAGTTAAAGTGCTGTCCAGTCCGTTCTGCGCATGATCCGCATCTTTATTTATCGGGACCCTCAAACATGACATTCGTAGATAATTACATTATTTATTTCTCGTTTATTTCGCTTCTTGTAATTACAGGATTAAATTGTAAGCGATTTACAAGTTACTTAAACTATTTTATGCTTATACTAGGATAATTTTATTTACAAAAAAAAAATATATATATATATATACTGTGTGAAAGGAATATATTATAAGTTAAAATTATTGTTACTATTTATATCTATATGTTAAAAATTTTTTGCATCTATCAGTCCGGATCTTTCTTACTCCTATTTGGTTCTGGTTTCCTGATCTTAAGGTATAACCGTGCGTGTTCGTATAGGATATTTTCGTTAAATGATGTAGAGTATGGGACGGATCTTTAAGTTTATTCATATACTTCTTACATAGGTCTACTCTCCTGTCCTTAAGACTTTCTAAATTAGAGGTCTTTAATGCTTCGCCATAGTCACTACCAGGATATATAATTCGAAGGGCCCTTTTCTGTACTCTTTCCAGTTTGTCGCTTAGGTACTGTGAGAGGTCAGACCAGGCTTCAACAGCATACTCTAGAACAGGTCGAATCATGGACCTATACACTAGAACAAGTTCTGTTTCCTGCAATCCAGCTTTCTTTAGTACTCTTAATGCATACAATCTTTTACACGCCTTTTTAGTTTTATCACCAACTTGCCTATTCCATTTAAGATTACTTTCGAGCATAATGCCTAACAATTTATACGCATCAACGGATTCTATTTGGGTGCCATTAACGACTATATCCCTACTTAATATATTCGGGTTTGTCATAAAATTTACAAACATCTCCTTACATTTCTTGGGGTTTAACTTCATTTTATGATCTATGCAATACTGTTGAATTTCTCTTGCTACCAAATCCATCACGCTTATTGAGTTCCGCGGGATTGTTTCCACAACGGCTAAATCGTCGACAAACTTTGCCCTTCCTGGCCAATTTTTAACCAAGTCGTTAACCATTATTACAAACAATAACGGGCCTAATTTTGTGCCTTGCGGTATTCCTCCTTTTGGATATTTCCACTCAGAAAAGACTCCATCTACCTTTACACGTTGTTTGCGGTTTGTTAAAAAGGCTGCAATCCACCGTATTAGGACATCACTTACTCCGAGTTTTACAAATTTATCGATCAGAATGTTATGGTCAATTAGGTCAAAACCTTTTGTAAAATCAGTAAAGAAAATCCTAATAGCCTATCTTTATACATGAAGTACTCAGCTCAATGTAAACCGTTAGAAGCGACATGGCAGAAGACCAAGCGATTCGGTGAGGATATCTCTTCGGATTTCTTCTAAAAATGTTTTGTTTCAAGTACAAGTAATGAAGAGGAAGCAAGAAAAGCTTACAATCTTCAATAAGGTATCAGTAAATATTTTTATAAACGAAGAAGTAAACATTAATTTCGTACATGCGCAGAACGGACTGGACAGCACCTTTAAGTAATAATTAATACATATATTACATTATATCGCAATTAACACATATTCATCCTTATTATATAGAGGTGAGTTAGTAAATATCCGGTGACATATTTTCCATATCCTCACTAGTCAATATATCGATGACGTCACTTACCGCTTTTTGCTTTGAATCTATATAATAAGAAAATTACACGATGGCTTGAATATATGGGTTTTATCTTCTCGTGATAAAAACATACATTTTCACTACTCGAAGATAAAATCCATATCTTCGCAACAAATCCGCAAGAAATTCGCAACAAATCGCAACAAATCCGATTTGTTGCGATTTGTTGCTATTTGTTGCGATTTGTTGCGGTTTGCTGCGGTTTGTTGCGGTTTGTTGCGGTTTGTTGCGGTTTGTTGCGGTTTGTTGCGATTTGTTGCTATTTGTTGCGGTTTGTTGCGATTTGTTGCGATTTGCAAATTTTCTTTCTAAACTTTCAGATAATTTATTAATGTCGCTTCTAAGAGGAAAAATTCTTCCATTTTTCAGGTAATTTTTGTTTCTTACTAATCGCATTCTTACTAATCGCATTGAAATTGAATTATTCACAGTTGGTGGGTTTTTTCTCTAGAATGCAGATTTCCGTTGATATGAACTCAATGATTAACTTATTTTCTCAAGCTGCTTTCACAGTAAGTGAAGAGCGAGTTAGTGTATATTGTTCATTATAAATTAACAGATATCTATCTGCATACATCCCTCGATTGAAGGGATGCATATACATCAAAGATGTATCTATATACACCGCTACAAAGCAGGGTTGTATCTGTAGAAAGAAGTAGAGTGTTGCGTAGGTAGTGTTTTGGATAGAACAAAGTGAAAAGGTGGTGATTAGTTTTGATAACGAAAGATTGACGTTTCAAGCGGAGCACTTCTTCGCAGTTTACCACCTTTTTCATTTCATATCGCCACAGCTGACTATTAAATTTTTTTATTTATTTTTTTTAGGCTGGCTTAAATGTGCAACCTGACGAGGATGATCGCCGAGTTCCGTTGATGGTGTGGACAGCCTGTGCATACACTATTCAGTGTTTTGGTATGTTACGCCGCTGACTGTTAGCCCGATAAGCAGGCGTTCTGCGGGTTGGGAGAAAAGAGGGGACGTGCTTTCTTAACACGCGGAACGCCCGTCTTGCAGGCTACTGACCTGTCTACACACGATCGGAAATGGCGGCTGTCGAGGCTCGCGAAATACGGGCTGACCCGTATTAGCTACGCATGCGTAGAACGAATATCTTGCGTGTAAACGTCATCACAATACACGGCCGACAACTCACTTGAGCCAGCACGCACGTGGACTGCGAACTGCCCCATGAAAGTGGCCGATTTTCTATGCGATTTCCGATCGCGTTAGGATGAGTGCTAATAACTTGGTGTAATTTTTTTAGAAAACAGTTCAAGAGGTGAACCGAAAGCTTTGCTCGAATCCTTACCCAAACGCGAGGTAAATTTGTGATATAATTTGTTTCCATTGCACTATTTAATTGTCTATTTTATCTAAGAGACAGACTTGGACTGGCCTTTTGGTATTTTACCACAATAGTGTCGGAACCTAAATTCATTTTAACACTTTGAAGTCTGAAGACGAGTCTTTAGTATTTTATTCTGGCTAACGCCAGATGATTTTATTCAGCACAGGGAGAGGTCCAGGCCTCAAAGTGTTAAGCTAGAACATGTGTACATTTGGTTTCATTGCTTTCGTTTCTTTCTGTTTTTCAGTTTGATGTTCTCAAGTCATTTATTTATTTGGCTAGTTCAGTTAGTTCCATTAGCAAGCAACCCGATCTCCTTAACTATTGTCTTCGCTTGCTTTCTGTTTTTCCCGGCGGCGCGAATCTCCCAGACGAACAACGTTCTTTGATGGAAATTGATTTGTTTGATTGGATGGTAAGATTGGACGAGAGAAGGGAAGGAAAGGGATGGAGAGAGGGAGGAAGAGTTGGGGTGGGTGGGGGGTGGGGGGTTAGGTGGTTGGTTGGATAGATGTGTGGAATAGAGGGGAAAGTAAATGCGGTGGGTGGGTGGGTGTGTGGGAAGTAAGGTGGAGCTAGGAAAAGTGATGGTGGGTAGGTAAGGAGGGAGGGTGTGTAGGTGGGTGGGTGAATAGGTGTGTGTGGGGGGAGGGGAGATTGAGTATAGGCATCTATATTTCTACATGACCCTTGTTTTCAACTCGGGCTATAGTTTTACTGAAGGCAAGACTTTAACTGCGGCTGTCAAGTGTCAACATGCAATTGTAATTTAGTTTTATATAGAAAGGGTTTCGTTGATCTATATGCCCTGATTTAACAATGTCATTGCGAGTATTGAATCTTTTTTTAATATTCCTTTTCAAGGTGAAAATGCGATTTTGTTTACCAAGTATCGACTGTCATGGCAGCTCTTCACTGTATGGTGACGATGAATCGTCTAACCTTTCTTCTCTTGAGCTTGATATGTTTGTCTTTCAACTTGGTCTCGCAGGCACGATGACTCAAATTATGCTAACAACTTCTGAGGATATAGATACAGGTAACATAGCCGTGTAATATGATAATTTGTACGTATACATGTAGTGCATGTGGTACGTTTGCGAGCTTGGTGTAATGGAACAGACGTTCGGTGGACGTTTGTCAAGCTGATGTATAGAGTATACTTGAGCTTGACGAACATCTACCAAATGTTTGTTATAGCCTTGTAACTTAATAAGTTTTCGATCTGCGTTTAGGCCGTCTACACTTACACATCATCTACTTTCCCTTTACTAAGGCCTTGACCTACGGCAACGCATTGTACAGTTAAAGTAAAAGTTTGTTTTTAAATTAGACGAGATGGATGAGACCGATGCTGTTGAACAGGAAGTAGCCAAGCAGTTGTCAAATTTGTGGGGGAAACTAAAACCTTTACGCAGGTATACCACGATTGATTTTATCTGTTGAACTAATGTTCTTCATCTGTATTACGGTGCATGAATCTATACGTCCGTCTTTCATTTACCATAAACATTGCATCTATATTTCTATATTCACTCTCTTACACACTCACTTACTCGCTCACTTACTCGCTCACTTACTCACGCATGCACGCACGCACGCACGTACTCCGTAACTCGCGCACTGACACGTTCGCTGCTCACATACTCGCAAAATATCGTTGCGTTTCAAACATGCGATCTGTTTTATAAAAAATAGGTACGCAATGCGCAGAGTTGGAAAAAAGCTGCGGGTATGCGGGTACCACCCGGAGGAAGGTTTACTTTAGTGAGGAAGGTTTACTTTAGTGAGGAAGGTTTACTTTAGTGAGGAAGGTTTAAAGTGAAAACACGTGAAACAACACATTCGGTAATCTGAGAAAGTTACAATTGATCAAGCAAGGTGTCGAGAAGAAATACGATTTGCAGCAAAACATTGGCTAACCAACAATTATGCAGCACTTGCAGTGGCAGCAGTTACATGTGTGAGACATGTACGCTGATGTCTGCTGTGATGTCTGTATCTTCGCAGCAGTCGAGGGTAGTTGGCAGGCTATCAGTCAGCAGCGGTCAGTTATTAGTAGCTATTGTAGTATGTCAAAGCTTACCTAGGAAAACCTAGAAAACCAAGGTACTGCAAAAGTCACGCAGTATTTATGAACGTTGCAAAACAGAAAATTCTCGCTATATATTTTGAGGAAGGTTATCTAAACTTAAAAACCCATCCGGAGGAAGGTTGAATACTTTTTCCAACTCTGGCAATGCGTACACGTGACTACCTCTGTTAGGATTAATTTGATTTCTTTTGTGTTTTGTCATTTTAGCCCACATTCTGTATTTTCATGCCATCCATTTCCCCAGAGGCTGTTACGTCACGTCCAGTACAGATTGTTACCATTCCTTCGTTGCTGTGCAATGTTTTTCCATATTTTGAACAGTACAAGAGTACCAGTGGCACTGTCAGGTATCACATTCAAACACAACGATTATATATTTCCAAGTCTCGCCTTTATTACAGTTTTCAATGCTTTTTTCTCTTTTACTACAGAAAACTTTTTTTCTTTGGACAAGGAGTACGGAGCTTTGTCAGAATATTTAGCTTTGCCTGAAAACCTTGCTGATATTTTTGGATGGAATGATCAAATGAAGATATTCAATGACGCCTTAATGACGTGCATTTTGGCAAGGTAAGTGCATAGTGTGTATAGTTGAAGTTCTTTTACTTTTTCCTACAGCGCCTCGTCGAATGGATACAGAAGAGAAGAAAACTAAGCGTCCTAGCTTTGTCTTTAGTATTCATGTTTGCGTGGTCAGGTTTCCTACCTACTCTTTTTGCTATCCATGCTGCATGTAAAACTGAATATTATACACGGTTGAAGTGTTATTTATTGTTGTAGGTGGTGTTTGAATTGCGATGTTGGTGATTGTACCGAGACTAATTCAAGGTGAAGTTTTCACGTTAATAGTAGTGATAACTCTTGGTTGTTTCTGGTATGCAGAGTTTTAATTAATGCATGTTAGTTATGGCAGGGATTTGTTTTTTCATTAAGAAAATAAGCGAGCAAGCCAGCAAACAAACAAACAAACAAACAAACAAACAAGCAAACAAACAAACAAACAAACAAACAAACAGAGAGACAGACAGCCAAAGGACAAACAAACGGACAGGCAGACAGACAAACAAACAAACAAACAAACAAACACAAACAAACAAACAAACAAACAAACAAACAAGCAAGCAAACAAACAAACAAACAAACAAACAGAGAGATAGCCAGCCAAAGGACAAACAAACGGACAAACAAACAAACAAACAAACAAACAAACAAACAAACAAACAAACAAACAAACAGAGAGACAGCCAGCCAAAGGACAAACAAACAAACAAACAAACAAACAAACAAGCGAACAAGCGAACATATTTACAATAATATTAATAGGGTCAATCTGACTAACACATTCTCTGCGAAATCTTTGTTTTTCAGTCTCTCTCTGGAACCAAGAAGGTTGATCGAACTTCCTAACGACTATAGCGAACTGATAAGCCAGGCTTCAAATTTTGAGTAAGTTGTTTATAGTCAGGCGCTTGCATAATTTCATTCTTTGTCACCAGGTAACTCACAGTCCACACTCTCATATTACGTCCGTTTTAAGGGGTTGATTACATGGGGCGAGTTAATTGGCCCGGTAAGCCGGGATGAGATTTAAATCGCGATTACATTTGGCGGGCTAACTCGGTAAAAAGCAATTACGTGGGGAAAAGTTGAAATTTTCAACTCACTTAAAGTGCCTATCTCACCTGTGGGGATTTTACATATTCGTAATCTTTGGGTTCTCCTGAGCAAAATTGCAATATATCTTGTCAGCCGAAAATTTCATCTTCATGGAGTTTTTCGCTGTCAAAGTTACCGGATGTGATGTCACAAGAGGCATTCCAAACCAGTTTTCTTTTGTTACTTGCCACAAAAATGCCTCTTGTGACATCACATCCGGTAACTTTGATAGCGAAAAACTCCATGAAGATGAAATTTTCGGCTGACAAGATATATTGCAATTTTGCTCAGGAGAACCCACATATTACGAATATGTAAAATCCCCACAGGTGAGATAGGCACTTTAACTGAGTTGGCTCGGCAAGCAGCAACCGGGATCCCGGCAAGACGGGCCAGCTCGGTTGCCATGTAATCGAAATTTTGAAACAAGAGAGGATAAATATACGAAGCGGGCCAACTCACCTCATGTAATCGGCTCCT
Organism: Paragorgia papillata; assembly: GCA_035771165.1. Lineage (NCBI taxonomy): Eukaryota > Metazoa > Cnidaria > Anthozoa > Scleralcyonacea > Coralliidae > Paragorgia > Paragorgia papillata. The sequence continues at coordinate 1,689,428 of JAWNZC010000189.1, forward strand.
AAGTGGGATTCTGATGTTGGTTATGGTTAGAGACCAAAACTCTAAGAAAATGTTAGCTACAAGAAATCCCGCAAATCAGAGCCCAAACTCGATGGTCGAATAACGAGTTATATTTTCCCTCTCTTTTTTATCTCAGTTGTCCAGTGATTTCTGGTCAGGAAAACCGTGTTCCAGCCAAGTGTCTTGTCTGTGGCAAAATGCTGTGCTGTGAAGCTTATTGCTGTGTGGAAACTGTCGGTGGTCGCAGTGTGGGGTCGTGTACTGCGCATGCGCTCACGTGTGGCGCGGGTATTGGGATATTCATACGTATTCGTGACTGCGTGTTACTCCTAATCAATGGTGTTGGTAAGGGATGTTTTTACCCGCCACCTTATCTGGATGCTTATGGAGAAACAGATCCTGGGCTGAGGTAGGACGAAATGCTCATGGTGTACAACACCCATCTATATACAACAAACCTAGAACAACATTGTTATGTTACAGGCCCAACATTGTTTACAACTAACAACACTACATTGTTTACAGTTGACATCACAACATTGTTCACAGATGGGCAACACAATATTGTTCGCAGGTGGCAACACTACATTGTTTACAGTTGACAGCACAACATTGTTCACAGATGACAACACAATATTGTTCACAGATGGCAACACTACATTGTTTACAGTTGACAGCACATTGTTCACAGATGGCAACACAATATTGTTCACAGATGGCAGCACAACATTGTTTACAGTTGACAGCACAACATTGTTCACAGATAGCAACGCAATATTGTTCGCCGATGGCAGCACAACATTGTTTACAGTTGACGGCACAACATTGTTCACAATATTGTTCACAGCACGACGTCTGTCAACGGCCAAAGGATGAGAACTGTTGCTTGGAATTGACTTCAATACAGACACGACAATCATTTTAGCAATACTGGGACGTTTTGGAAGTCACTAAACTATTTTCAAATATCAAATATTTAACCGTGACGTCGTCCTAGCATCTTAAAGTCCATCTATATAGCATCTTAAAATGTACACAGTTGACAGCACACGGTTTATCAGCCATAATATTGTCAGAATTTTTATATCATGTTTGTTGTTTATTTATTTAAGGATAACCAATAAGCAACTTCTATATTTAAGGGTTTTTTTCTTTTTGCTATCAGGCGTGGTAATCCATTGTATCTCTCCCACGAACGATACAGTCGACTACAAAAACTGTGGAGACAACACGCTATAGCAAGCGAGATTGTACGTCACCTGGAAATCAACAGACAGTTAATGGCGACCGACTGGGCAAACTATTAAAGCAAATTCCAAGACTGGAATGGTGTAAATGTACCTGAAGGCAACCAGAGCAAGCGTATGGTGAATGTAATGGTAGTTGGTGAGTTTTTGGTCGTTGAGTGGTATAATAGCGAAATAAATATCTTAATCACCACTATCTTCCATCACTACCTAATTCAGAGTATGGCATCGCATCACGACCTGATCAGAACTTGAATGCCGATTGCTGAATTAGGAAAGTCTTTTGACCTCCGAATGGTTGTCGTGGTCAATCTTAAGCATAGAAAAGCATAAATACGTGTAGTTTTTTAGAATTTTGTAAGCGTTAGTTGCAATTGAATTTAGCTATAATCGAAATATAGTAAGGTTTGATATACTGCCGAAACAGAGAACGTAGGAGTCTAACGTAACGAGTCTAACGAGTAACATTAACGAGAGTAACGAGTCTAACGAGCGAAGGCCCTTCGTCAGAGAGAAACGTGACGAAGGGCCTTCGCTCGAAACGTTAGACTCCTACGTCTTACTGTATTTCGATTGTTGTTTCAACACTGCCTACGCAACAAGCTACTTTTATTTTACTGTTTAAATTTAGCTATAGTTGGTTTATTGTTCAGCCACCATCGTGGCCATCTTTGCTGCCAAACATTACGGACCATTAGATTGTTGTATAATAATAGCCTTGGTCTCGATCTAATAGGGTTAATTATTCTGTGGGTGCCTGTATCAATGACTGACAAAGGTTATTAACCGATCCAAGATGGCGGCTTATGGGTCCTTTCTCCTAATGTAGTAACCGCTGCTTGTTCTTTGATAAATTAATTTATAACTAGATTGATCGGACTGTGGGCGCATCTGATTCCCCAGTCAAATAAACATCAGGTCAGCGATCGCTACCACGAGAAAGGACTTAGTCTCCAGCTTTCTGGTGTTGAGTGTTGACTTTCAAAAATTCTGATTGTATAATGTATATAACAATACTAGTCATTCTTTTTAGGTTTGGCGTTTATAAAACTATTTAATGTCTATAAATGACTAACTATTTTAGAGTAATGACCAACTTCATTGTTACCCAAAATACTCTTTAATAATATCATCAAATTGTTTTTGACCATTTCAGTACTAGTGCCAAGAAGATTCGCGTAGTTTTGTTTGGAAAATACTTCAAGTGATTTTTGTTTGTTTTTGTTGTTAATTCCTCAGCGTACAGCAACATTTGAGCAAGGTAGTGAATCCACGTCATCACTTCTTCCATTCTCGTTCCCAGGGTTTCCTCGGCAAACTTGACATAACCCCGGATGTCCCATGTTCTAAGATACCAGTGTATACTACTCGTGTACAAGATACTGCGACTTTCTGTTTTTAAATCAACATGCGTTGAGAATATATGAGAACGTCGAGATTTCCCAACAGAATGGCACAGTATCTTATACATAGCACAAGAATACATCTGAATCTGGACATCCATAGTATTTCACCATAGCCTTCAGTTTCAACTTTTTATACCGAGCAGGTTCTGGGAACGACGATGATGATATTCAGATATTCGGATAATTCCGATCGTGTCAACTTTTGCCTTGTTGGATTGCTTTTCGGACACTAATGCATATATATGCATATGCAACCTTCATCGGAGTGATGGGTTCAAAAGGTCGTTGTTTCGGCTATTTGGGGCAGCCTTAGACCCCGTTTACACGATGCCTGTACAATTTGAAAACGGAACAAACTCATGCCGGTGTGTAAATACACGCCAAAAAGTCTTGCGTTTACACGGTGCCGGTATAATATAATGACGGATTAGCATGCGACTATTCTCTTCCAATGAGAATTGAGAAGACTTTGTGAATACTGCTGACCCGAATACTGTGGTCGTATATATCGTGATTACCGTCATCAAACTGTTACGGCACGGGCGTTTACACGATACCGGTTAGTGTTCCGTTTTCATTTCATGCCGTCAAAGAACCCGTCTTCATTTTGTGCCGTTTTCATATCTATCATTTTTGTGCCGGTATCGTGTAAACGCAAGGCCTAAACGGCATGATTTTGTTCCGTTTTCAAATTGTACCGGCATCGTGTAAACGGGGTCTTAGAGTGTCCCAGTTGGATCTTTTGGAAATAGAAACATGTTTTTCGGAGTGTTTTTGCCTTTCTCGGATCCGTTGACTAGGGTAGTGTCAAGTTGTGAACATCTCAGATTGATCAAGTCTCGCTTATTAGATCGCGCGGATCAGCTAGACGTAGCCAATATATAGGTTCCAAAATTCGCTGAGATCGCTTGATCGTTTCTCTTCTAGATAAGAGGCGGCACATCGTGGTCATCAACAAACTCCTCGTCTTTCGTTTTATTAACTGGTTCTCTTTCTTTTATTCGTTCTTGTGTCTTCTTTGGTTTTTCACGGACGATGTTACCAAAATCAACTTCTTTAAGAACTGAGGGGTCCACTTCGAGTTTTGTAAGACCACTATGAAAAGAAAAGTTAAAATGTAATCAGGTGTTCTGCGCCTAACGCAATCTCGTTCCCAGAGCCCACGTTCCCCCACCCGGGAAACGAGGGACTCTGGGATAATCCGTTTCAAATCGTTACGTTATTGGCTGAATAGTGAGCATGAGTTGGTCTGAAGTGACTGGAAGTAGAATTAATAAAACCAAAATAACAAAGATGTCGGACGACAAGACTCCAGTGAAGACGTTGCCGCGATCGATATCTTCGCCGTATGTGTGTAGATGCTGTAATTCGAGCTTCGCCAGCAACCCCATTGACGTATTTGGGGAAAAGCCAAACAATGAGAACATACTATCCAGATTCCGTCCGGATATTTACGCATGCGTACCTCAACCGGAATAACAAGAATCCTGTGATTTGAAACGGATTATCCCAGAGTCTCTCGTTTCCCGGGTGGGGAACATGGGCTCTGGGAACGAGATTGGTTTGAGTCCTGTCTTGAGCACAGCATTTTCTTAGTAGCAACTAACGACATCTCGTACAGCAGAAACTAGAAAAACATTTCAATCATTTATTTATACATAATCCTACCTTGAGTTGATTTGGCTTATAGCATTTTTTGTTGGTTGATTATTTTCTGTTGTCTTTTTCTTTGGTTTAAAAATTTCTTTGATCTAAATGCACAAGACAGTATAGGGTTGGTTACTTCGCGTTATATCTACTCTGCAACGATTGCAGCAACCATCTTCGCCATTGCATGCACACGCTCGCAACGATCTTGACCATTGCACAGCATGTTACACGCTCGCAACGATCTTGACCATTGCACAGCATGTTACACGCTCGCAACGATCTTGACCATTGCACAGCATATTACACGCTCGCAACGATCTTGACCATTGCACGGCATGTTACACGCTGCAATGGTTCGTGCAACTCGTCTCGCAACAATCGTGACCATATTGCACAGCATGTTACACGCTGCAAATGCAATGGTTCGTGCAACTAACGATCTGGACTATTGCACAGCATGTTACACACTGCAATGGTTCGTGCAACTTGTCTCGCAATAATCTTGGTCATTGCACAGCATGTTACACATTGTAATGGTTCGTGCAACTTGTCTCGCAATAATCTTGGTCATTGCACAGCATGTTACACACTGCAATGGTTCGTGCAACTTGTCTCGCAATAATCTTGGTCATTCATTGCACAGCATGTTACACACTGTAATGGTTCGTGCAACTTGTCTCGCAATAATCTTGGTCATTGCACAGCATGTTACACGCTGCAATGGTTCGTGCAACAATCTTGACCATTGCACTGCATGCACGTTGCACGCTGCAGCAACAATTACGTGCAATCAACGATCTTGACGTTGCGAGCCAAGAAACAAGTTGCAAAGCTGCGTGAAAAAAAATCCAGACATCTATGATGTAACATTGCAATAAACTACAACCAACCTTTGGCATTGTTATCAGCAGATGACCTGTAACTTGGGAACGCTTCGCTGTGCTTGAATCTGAATTAATTTCCTCTTGTAGTGCAAGTTGCATAATCTGTAGATACAGTTGATAATGTGAACGATTCCGTTGATAACTTTGACGCCACTAGTGGCATAGAACATGTTGTCCCGTCCGTCCGTCCGTCTGTCTGTCTGTTGTGTTTCTTTCCTTCTTTCTGTCCATCTGTCCGTCCTTCCCACCCACCATCAATGTGTAATACCATAACATTTATTTTACCTTTCCTTTAACTGTCACTCGAACATACATTGGCTGAAGATCAATGTCTATCAATGATGTGTCAAGGTACCTTAGAAAGACAAGTGGTGTAAGTTTATGTGATTACTGTACATTTATGTGTCTGAGTTTTTATACTGGTATGTATTGTGCGTTTTTAAAATTTAGAATGATAATATAACTACACCACCTACTTATAGTCCGTTTCAGCTTGCTTTTGAAATGAAATCCGATACGTATAATTGAAATGAACATTCCGAACTTACGTTGCAATGTTCCGAACTACGTTGCGAGGTATATAGATACAAATTTAAGTCGGCAATTTGTTTCTGCTTAACCAAGTATCTATTATTATATTCTATACAACAAATAATCTTCTTCTCCGTGATTTTACCAAAGGAATTCAATTCAAAGCTCATTAAATTCGAACTTCACAAACTCCCGTACCAAGTTCCCAACCTTCCAACGAACGTTGACAAACGAATTTCAAAAGCAAGCTGAAACTGACTATAAACAGTTAAATATACTTGATGGTTTGCACTAAACTGAAGTTACCGAAAGTGCTCAGTAAAATTAACCCTATCCCTACTGGCCTTCTTTCCCGGATGAGTGAAATCATCTGCACCACGGTACCAAAACGGAAATTAGGGTTAAACTCACTTGGGACATGAAAGGTCCAAGACAAATGCGTTATTTTCTTCATCGTCAGTGAACATAAAATCCAACCTAAAACAAGATATCAACAGCCTAGTAAACCATCATTTCATCATCAATACAGACTATTTGTTGGTTACTTTTTTTTTAACTTTTTTTTTGCCCATACATAATTTTAATTAAAATTAATAAAAATAATTTTTTTAAGACCCTAAATTATGTTACATTTAAGTTAATTATTAAAAGTCGGTACAACATTGCATGTAAGAGAAAAAAAATACTTTTGCCTATTTTGGGTTTGTTTTGTAGCTCAACTTTACTTACTTCCCTTGGTTGATGTTTAGAGGTCTACCATCTTTTGCAAAAAATCTCACTTCTTTCTGAACTTTCTCTGTTCTGTAGAATAGTTCAAAGAGATTAGTAACACTGTCATGATTGATTTAGCCAAGGTTCAAGATTTGTATTTTTTAAGCTTGTTCTACCTTTGGTCAGGTCCTTCCCTCTCTTTTCTTTTTTCCTCCATGTGTTTATGGATTTCAAGTCTTGATTCTGGAGTGTATTCGACTTTTTCTTGCCAAAACCTAATTTACAGACAGAATTATATAACATCTTAATAAATTGTGTGTGTGGTAATCACTGGCTTAAAACCCTATTTAGTTTCCATGACTTGATTGAAACAATATACCATAACATAGTGTGCTACTGGGCATGAACAGTAGACACAAAAAGCAGATCATGGTATATTGCTATAACATGGGCATGTACAATATATATATATGGTTAACAGAGTTGGTCAGACTGTTATAACTGAAGCACATTTTTCCAATCTGGTGCAAGAAATTTTCACTAAGACTTAAAAGTTCCTATAAAGGCTAAACAAGTTAGATGTAGAGAGGATGTCTTAAGTTCTCACTGTCAATACAGGAATTTCTTCCTACCTAGCTTCATCCTCTTCTTTTTGTTTTCTTTCCTTTTCTGATTGGCTGTTCCTTTAACAGAATAAAATAACACTACTGTACTGTACTATAAAAAACATATTCTTTTGGAGTGTCCTGTGTTACCAACTGATGATAATCAGTTGACCTTACTCTGCTAAATGGGCATCCATGTCTGTGTACCATTTTCCATCATAACCAGGCTCTCTTTGTTTTTCTGTTTTAATCTCATCCTTTTTCTTTGCCTAGAAAGATAACCAATATGTTCCTTTTTTAAAAAAGATCCACAGAAATTGAACATTGAGCTCAAATGTTTCTCATCATGCAGGCATGTTTATAAAATTGTTTTGTCAATTCTTACTATTTCTTCTGCATATTCCTTTTCCTGGTCAATGATATTTATTTTGATGTTTTCATAAACCTAAAATGCAAGTAAGAAAGTTTTACTATAGGATGTTTCATCCACAATAGCTTCTGATACATACAAGGTATAGGATATATTAACACTTTGAAGCCTGACGACAAGTCTTTAGTATTTTATTCTGGCTAATGCCAGACGATTTTATTCAGCACAGGGAGAGGTCCAGGCCTCAAAGTGTTAAAACCGATCTCTTTAACACTTTGAAGCCTGACGACGAGTCTTTAAGGTTTATTCTGGCTAAATATTAAAATAGGAGATCTGGAAATTGACACACCTGTTTTGCAAGAATTCTTTCTGACTTTTCAATTTCTCTACCATCTAACATCTAGAGAGAAAATCAAAATTCTCTATCATTGTTAACACACAAAACTTGAATTATATTATATAATTTAATTAATTAAAACAAATCGCAACCAAATCGCAAATTAAATTATATAATTTAATTTAATTTATATTCCACTCACTTGCAGTTGAGGTAGTGTTATAATTACATACTCCCTATAGCCATTATACTGTGTACAAGGGTTTCCAGTTAGGAACCTAAAATATATATATTTTTTTAAACAGTGAATTTTTAGGATTGTCTAATACAGTGGAACCTTGTTAATACAACTATCGTTGGGTCAAATCATAAATAACGAGGTGGTTATATTACTGGGGTGGTCTCTGGTCGTATGGTGGGGCCCCACTGTACTGTAACTGATAGTAATTTGGATACTTACAACTCTCGTAAATAATAGTTATCTTTTAAATTCTCGACACTGGTCAATTCTCCAACAAAATTAACAGTTAAGTCTAATTTTTGCAGAGACTCACAACCTAATTAAGAAATAAAATACTGTTATTCTGTATAGTCCTAGTGAAAAATTGTCTTTAGTTAGTAAAAACATTAAGCTTTATAGCATATATCTTGCATGTGACATCTTACCTGCTAAATTTTCAATTTTGGTCACATTGTTAAGTGCTAAGTTGAGGTATTCAAGTTTCTTCAATCTACCTACATTTTCTAAAAATGTAAAGAAGAATTATCTACCAGTTGCAGGTTAATGTCAGTCAATCTGCTAATTTTGTCCCTAAAAATATAGAACACTTTTTGCTAATACTGGTCAATTTAATGTGAATTTTTTCATGGCTCACCAATTTTTGGAATTAAATTGCTTTGCAAGTAAAGGATCTTTAACTCCCTACAAACTTTATTGAGAAGTTCAATTCTAAATGAATGATAATAATAACAAAGATTTTGAAGTGCCTTCCCCTTTGTTTCATGTTAGAGCCAGTTCATATAAGACAAGTTATATGATCATGGGGTAGGGTTATTCCTTAATTAATAGTCCTTCCAAGATGCAAGTTCATTTCCATCTTTAAAAATTAAGCTATATTTGCATGAGATACATTTGAATTAGGCTGGGTAGGGGTGCATGTACAGTAACTTGGAGCAATATGGTGACCTTAGGGCTATATTTGTGTTGATGTCCATGTTGAGGGTTTTGTTAAGTTACCAAGTTATCTTGGCCAGATGGGGAAGGGTAAAAACTAGTTACGTAGCTCAGTTGTTACCCAGGATATATATTATAATTCAAGGTGAAGCATTCACATGAAGCTAACATTACCCAAAAACAAGTTGGTCTCGCACACTGGATAAAAGGGTATGTTGCAGATAATGGGCACCTTAAAAAAATGCCTTCCAGTGCTATGCTTATGCAACACATTCACAAATACTAAGGCCAATCCAGGGGCTATGCCCTTACATACACCACCCCCCCCCCCCCATCTGGTTAGTATCTATTTATAGTTCCTACCCAATAAACCAATCAAAAGCGTCCTTTGTTACCTTGGTAGGCGAAAGATTTGTAAATAATACAATCATTTTATACAATGTATTGCAACCGGTATTCGGTACCGAGTTCATAGCTTTACATGGAAGTACAAACAGGAATCCCCTGATATTTACTTCAAATTACAACCCAATAAAAACGGTCCAAACTTAAGAATAGAGTTTCCAGTGAAAAATAACATCACAGCAGATCACCTTTCGATGTCAAGTTGATGAAGAGAAACTTCTTCTAGTGTTGATAATTCGCAATTATTATGTTCAGCTCGCTTACGAACAAGATCTTCGGTAACTATAAAAGCGATGTAAAATATATTTAAGAATATAATATTGCAAAAACGGCCCTTCAAGTTAAAATAAAACGGGTTTTTTAGGGAAACTTACTCCGAACCATCTGAGCTGCGAAAATGTCCTGTTGCTTGCGATTATGTCCGCCCGGTAATAAAACCCCGGAGTTTATCTTTCTATGTCTGTTGATGTTTCTGTGATCCTCACAAGTATCCCCTAAGCACCCTAAGTATGCTAAAAAACCTGTAAAGTTTGAACAAATATTAGTATACTTTGAGAACTATTTATATATCTATCTCCAAAAGAAAAAACAAAACTTGTTAGCATAAGAACAACAACAGTTTCTATCTGTTACCTGTGTCAACCTGCATCAACCAATGGTATTACAGTTTTAGAAATCCCCCTTGGGAGTTGGGAACAAAAAATTATCCTCATGAAAAAAGTTGAAAAACACGCTCTTACAAAATGCGAAGTTATTGATAGTAAAATTGTCTTTTCTCACAAAATAAACCCATTGTGATATAGAACAATTATCTAGGCAAAGGTTAATGTAAAAAAACTGTGTTTATTTAACAAGAAATAGTCCTTTGAGGCGTTTAAAAAAAACGAGCTTCCAAATTGAAGCATGACGCACGCATATAAACCGTGTACTTTCCAAAGTTATTTTCAGTCTTTCGTTTATGTCATTATTTTTAGAGTTTGGAGTCTTGTTACTGTTAGTGGAGAGGTTAATGGACTATATTTTCAAATATTTTTTTCAAAATCAGTGAGAAAATGTCTAAAAATCATACAAATACCTCGGATAATTTAGAGGCGCCAGCCTGGCCGAAACCGGAAACAGTGACACACTGACACTTTCGTCAATTTCTGTCACTGTGACTTGTTTACAACATTGTATTGTAAAAAAAATACTCAATACTTGCAATTGCCTCAGTAAAACCCTTTTAGGGAAAAAAAGGTCAAAATTAAAGGCTATTCTTTATATGATTCTGGTACGGCAAACGCAGAACCTGACGGTAAACCAGAACTGTTTTAACATATACAATGGTGATCAGTAAGTGTTGCCTTTTGGTTCAACGAGTGAAACTTTTTAAAGCTTTTAATATAGTGAAACAAAGCAATGTTTTTCAGATCTTGTCAACAAAACCACTAAATACCGTAGACGATAGTTTCCACAAACAGTTGTCATTCTGATCGTTGAATTTACGAAAAATGGTCAGAAATTTAAAGTGACCTAAAAGCTTGTTTACAGATCGGATCACAATCGGATCAAAATTCCGGGGCGGACTTCTGCGAAGACACCAGATGGGCTTGCGTGTAAAACTGGTCATGGCATGACCCAATATCGACTATAAAATCATAATGCATCTGATGTGACGCAATTACTCTATTAAATCAAAGTAGTTTTTTAACAGTTGCTTATCTAAATGATTCGAGAGTGAAGCTCCGACAGAATCTGTCAAACCTTCTACGTATACGGTACAATGATATTAAAATTGGCGAGGGCTGTTTGATAAATTTCACCAAAAAACACCAAACTTAGCGTTACTTGTCACAGTAAAGCAGTCCGATTTAAACGGTTTAGTATCACTTGGGGACTTACATAAGAACTGATTGTGTTTATTTCAGCTGTTCAAAAATGTTGTATTCAATGAACTCAATGATTTTATCAATGAGATACCGATATTAATTTTCGATTTGGCGAGGCGCTAAAAAGTCATTGGTAGGTACCAGATGTTTTCATGTCGCTGGAGAAATTTTTCTTTGTCTTTTGTGCTCCGGAATTTTTCTTTGTCTTTTGTGCTCTGAATTAGATTAGTTCCGCTCGAGAGCTCACAAGACAAAGAAAAATTCCGCCCGCTCGCAAAATTCCACTGACTGGAAATCAGCCTTAAGTGGCTCCATAAAGTTTAAAATGTGAGGCGAATTGCCGATTTTTTGTACATACAAATTTTAGCATAAATTCATAGTTTATTGCATACTGCATAGCTTTAGTTCAATAGAGAGCACCAAAAGTATTTTCGTGAGCCGTAAATTAAATTAAATTGCGTCCGTATTTTCATTTGAAATGTAATTTTCTGAATACCTGTGATGCATAGGATTTGATAGTTAACTTTTTGTTCCGAAAACGGAGAATTGATTTTTGTCACTTCCCCTAATTAATTTGTTAAACGTAAAATGTCTGAATAATCGTTGTATTTCCCGTAAAACGTTCTACAGTGCAATTATATTGAGAAGCTTTATTGGTCTCAAAATTTAACATGAGGCATGACGGTGAAGAAACCGTTATTCCATGCAATAAATTCAGAAATCCTAATTTGTGTGCCATTTCTCATAAACACAATTTCTCTAGATATTCAAACTGCTACAAGTAACTAGAATGGAACACTATAAAACTTGTCGGGTTGGAAAAAATGCAATTTTTTATGATTTTAGATTGGTGAGTTATTTTTAATTTCTAAGAATTCTAAATTGCTCTGTTTGTTCAAATTAATTTCACGAAACTGCTATACTGGCATGCCGGCTGGACACAAGTTATATATTACGTAACGCTAGATATAGGACCACCGTTTGAGGATATTTCTAATTATTTCCATTTTATAGAAGAATTGGAATCTCTATAGCGATTGAGAAATTAAAAAAAAAAACCCCGTAATTATATGATGTCAGATTTCATACTAATGTAATGCATTAATTTATTACAAAGTAATGACAGATGAAGGGTAAAATATTTTTTGACAATATGTTGTCATCAGATTTCATCTTTTTCGCGTATATATTTGTAGCACCGTGACCACCCAATCACATTCGCATATCACGACAAACGATTACCTAACTTTATAGATGACTGTTTTATTACATACACATTCTGTTTACGCGGTTAGTTGCTTGATTTAGCAAAAAAAAGTTAATTAAGTGTACGTTAGTGTTAAGCAAGAAAAAAAATTAGAGAAATTGCAGTTGATTTCGGAGAACATATGTTTTCACCTTCAGTGGGTGACGTCACCATCCGGGTCTTTTCAAGATGGCGGCGAATGCCGGCCAATCAGGCGGGGTTTGTTTATTGGCCGAATTTTGCACGCGTCGAAGGAAGTTCATATGCAGCTCGAAACTAGAAGAATACTAGGGAATTTTAGGTTATTTTCCCCTTAATTTTATCATCCAAGGCCTGGCCGATCGACACGGCTTTCTAAGGGGGATTAATATCCTTGAGTTGGGCAACGAATGGCTGATGTGCCAGAGGTAAGTGACACGACGGGTTTCATTTTAATGTAGGCTTGTTGTCGCGACAGTACTGTTGTCGGGACTATTGAACAAACATCATAGCCACTCGGCATTTGGTTGTTTTTTCCACCTAGAAGAGGTCGGCGACGGGTCAGAGTGGCACAACAACTAGCACTGGTGGACATGCAGACCCGTTTCATCGTAAATCTCTTCGAAAGCCTGCCAAAGGTGTTCAGAGGAAGCAACAAGGCTCGTCGAAATTTCGAACCCAAGCAAATGTCGAATTACAGTCGTTGCCGTTACTGAAAGGTGTGCGAAATATTTCCTAGCTAAACTTTTTGTGTATTTTTCCGGATATGTTGTCCTCTCAGTCTGAAAGTTATATATATGTTCGTCAAATATTTGTTTCTTTCTTTGTTCAGAAACGAATACGGCGGAACAACAGGAACTTTTTGTCAAGAAACTCAAGCAATGTTGTGTAGTTTTCGACTTTATGGATCCCGTGAGTGACTTGAAAGGAAAAGAAATTAAACGTTCTACCCTAAACGAGCTGGTCGATTATATAACATCGGGACGAGGGGTTCTTTCTGAAGCAGTTTATCCAGAAATTGTCAATACGGTAAGCATATATTTCAAGATTGAAACCCGCCATTACTAAATAACTCTCGTACACTGTAAGTCCGTCTGGGAAACAGTTCCTTTCCAAGCTAGCTAGTCCAAGTTCGAGTTTATCGAAAAATAAGCTATTTTCTCGACGATTAACTACGAGAAAATTATATCCTGTAGTTCTAGTTATATAAGCAACAAAAGCAAGTGCAAAGCGAAAAAGCGTCGATAGATAAACGAGGCATTTTAGTGATATAAAAATGTTTAGTAGTCAGCTGATAGAAGTTAACTGCTACAGCCTATAACAAGCTCTCGCATCACCTTAACTGATTGAGATTGATTTTTTTTAAAGACTCAATCCTAGGGGTTTCTTTTCAAGATTTTTAATGGAATATACAAGCTTGTACTCCGTTTAAGATATAGTCTGTGTTTGCTGTTGCTTAATAGGGAAATGTATCATTTAAGTTTGTGGAACAGCCTTTGTCTCTATAAACAAATTTTGATACGGAATACCACGAGCAAAACTGCAATTTGCAGATATTTTCAGGCAGTCATGAACGCCCGCTGCTATTAATGTTAGGTTTAAATCTTGCTCTATATTTTGGGCCCAATTATAACGTATTGTTATCAATGTTCAGCATTTCCTCATTTAGTGAAAATTAATTTTCCATATTGTTGATGACTTCGTGGTAGCAAAAATTGCAAACTGTGGTTGTTTATTTTAACATATTATAATTTATTGCAGACAAACTCCAATCAATTTGGTTAATGTAGATTATTGAATCTAGTATAGGCTAGATTGGGGATTAATTTCTACTAAAATATTTGACTATATTTATTTCATTATAACTGAGCAGTTAACTTATATCAATGTATGCAGTTTACCCTAGCAACTCTCATCATTCAATAATTTTTGTGAAAACAAACTTTTCACCTAATCTCTGAATACACAATATTTTATTTCCAATATTTTCTCTATCCTCCTTCAAATCAAGTGCTATCCTACTATGATGTACATACAGGTCATGTTTTGTCCAAAGTGTGTCTTTAGTTATTTTCTCTCTGGTTTAACACCTTGCATTGTGTATAAAGTTTTACTGCTAGTTATTACACAATTGTTTCATTTCTATCCAACCACTAACTGCATTTCAACCCAGATTAAAACAGATTTTGGCACTTGACATTTCAACTCCATTGTTGACATGGTCAAACCTGCCTAGAACATTATAATCAACAAAATGAGACTATTAATCACAGAGCTTGCAAGCATATACTTTTTTAAATCTTTAGTTTTGCCTTCACATCTGTAAATAACAGGTAATAATCAAATCATGTATTTTTAGTCGTGATCATGAGATGTGAAATTTCTTTACACCAGTAATGTTACAGTAGGTTTATAATTATTGGTAAAAGCTAAACACTGGTGACATCTATAGTTTAGACAATGTATGAAACCTGTATGTGCTAAATAAACTCCTCTTTCAGCATTGAAGTCTAGATTACCCTTTCCAATTTGACCTTTGGTGTAAGCTAATATTAGCATGCTCATTCCTGCATAAACAGCACTTTTTTACTCTGGTTGTACTGTTGCTAATGGCAGATGGTTTTCCTTGTTGAGGGGGGGGGGGGGGGGGGGGAGACTATCTGAGTAGCATTGGGCTCAGTAAATGAATCTATTTGTTTCCTAGATGGTTTTATAATGTTTACTCTGGGTCATATCCGACAGTTTTATTTGATAAGGGAAGGCTGTCTGGACAGGTTGTTTTTTTTGAACTGGTTCCTGCGTAAGCTGGCCAAATAACAGCCACCTTAATATGTTTGTATAGTGCAAGATTATTTTACTACTTTAATGGCAGCTGCTTTTACTTGTCAAAGTGAGGACCCTCAGCAGGTAGTGTTGGATTAACTAGTCATTAACCCATTCCTGTCTGACCTGTCCAAAAATAATTTCATTTATTATTTTACTCTCTAATACCAGACAATTTTGCTCATCAAAGCATGAACTTTTGGCCAGCCTAGTCAGTAGGTTAAAAAAGGCTCAATCTATCCCTGATAAATTTACTTGTATTTCAGACATAGTTTATAGTCAGTTTCAGCTTGCTTTTGAAATTTGATATGTACAATTGAAATGAACATTCCGAACTTACATTGCAATGTTCAGAACTACATTGTGAGGTAGATACAAATTTAAGTCCAGCAATTTGTTTCTGTTTAACCAAGTATCTATTATTCTTCATTTCCATAGTTCCCCAACCTTCCAACAAATGTTGACAAGTGAATTTCAAAAGCAAGCTGAAACTGACTATAACATTAATTACGATGACTTTAAAATGTTTTTGCCTATTGTTTCTAAGTTTCTTCAAAATTGTTAAATATAAAATTGTCTGGTATATTACGAGATAATACACTTGATCAAGAAAAAGTACACTGTTAGTGGCATTCTTGTTGACACAGTTTTCTTTTTTCTGTTTTTTTTTAAGGTGTCTTATAATATTTTTCGAACATTACCACCATCGGATAATCCTGACTTTGATCCTGAGGAAGATGATCCAACGCTTGAAGCATCGTGGCCCCACCTCCAGGTAAAGTGACAAAATACTTACATAGTCTTGAAACAGAAATATTTATTCAGTTTCTGCACTTTCATGGTTACTGAACGCATTGTATTTTTTGTATAATGAAGCAGTCATCCAATATAGAGCAGGGCTGTAAATTACTGTCGGACATCAGACAATGTCCGACCAAATTTGGTAAATGTCAGAACAAAACCAAATTGTCATCGGACATAGTGTCCGTCCAAATATAATATATTGTTGGATCAAGAAATTTGGCTCTATTGTGTTGAAAGAGAAACTTCTCTTTTTGAGAGAAAAATTTCGATTTCCTTTCGTAATTCTATCGACTAGATTGAGCATGTTTGAATTTTAAATTTTCCGTAACTGAATCGGTCTTCTGAGAGAAACTGATAGTATTTAATTACTCTGGTATGTATAAGTATAACACACGCGTGCGACACTAAACAGATGAGTCAGACGACCACCACGGAAACTGAACTCAGAACTGTTTTCTGAAGAATTATATGTCCACCAAAAAGAGTGATAATGGTTTTATGTCCGAACAAATTTTAGGAATGTCTGACCAAAATTGAAAATGGATCAGCCACATGTCCTGTCAAGAAAAAATATATATTTGCAGCCCTGTAGAGGTGTGAGAATCTGATCCGAATCCAATCCAATTGGATTCAGACTAAACTTTTATATGTTCAGATCAGATTTTGTTCTTTTTTTCTCTGTCAGATTGGATCAGATTTTGTTCTTTTTTACTTGGTAAATTTTTACCAAGTGAGCCTTTTTTTTACCAGCTCAGGTGGGAATGGGTTATCTTCAGGCTTACTCCAAGAAAGCCTAAATAATAGAAAGTACCTGCCCATATTTATATAGCCTGATGCAAACACGGAAGTGAGTAGGCTCATAATTATATTTTACTTGTAAGATTTAACCTTAAGACGTTTCTTACATATTACAGATAGTTTATGAATTTTTTCTGCGATTTCTGGAATCACCAGAATTTCAACCAACGATTGCTAAGAAGTTTATAGATCAGAAGTTTGTTCTTCAGGTAAGCTTTTGCATTAACAACTCATGCAAACTTGTGGACACAGTTTTGATTTTTTTTATGCACAATCATAATTGTAGTACAGCTAAAAATCTTAGGTTTAAATCAAAACATTTTTTGGTAATTGTTATATTGTTCCTCTTGTGTAGCTTCTTGAATTATTTGATAGTGAAGACCCCAGGGAACGTGATTTTTTGAAGACTGTGCTGCACAGAATTTATGGAAAATTTCTTGGCTTGCGAGCCTTTATTCGTAAACAAATTAACCACATTTTCCTGAAGTAAGTATTTTCAAAAGTTATTTTAATTAAAAACACTGTATGTTAAATTTTTATATTTTTGTAGTGTACTCGGCAGTCGACTGCCGAGCGTACAAAATTTTAAAAATTTTTGTACACTGGGCAGTCCACTTCAGAGTGTACAAAATTTTTAATATTTTTGAAAAGTGTAAATGATTCTCAATACTTATTATTTTATTTCTAGGTTTATTTATGAAACGGAACATTTTAATGGTGTTGGAGAACTGTTAGAAATTTTAGGAAGGTATGTTCTAATACAGTGGCTGTGTTAGAGTATTTCTTCTTGTTTTAATCCATTGCTACTAAGGATGTCTGAGGGTTCCCACTTTGATGTGTAAGGTCATCGGTGTTAGGCAGAGCAGAGTAAAATGTCATTATTAATGTGTTATTTTCTGCTGGCTGAGGAACGAAAGAAGCAGAAAATGTTTTCTCACACACCCCTGGGGGCCTGTTTAATAATTGGGTGGTGCAGGTTAAGCCGCACATTTTGTTGTTGCATTCGCAAGAGCTTGATGTAAACACCCGCCCACCCAGCCCTGTTAATTTAGTCATGATATATATTGGTAATGTATATGTTTTATTTAGTCTGCAGGTCTTAAACCGGACAGATTAGTGTACTTTGTAAAGACCTAGTTTAAGGGAGTTTTTGTCCCATTATCTAGTATTAAACTGTAATAGTTAGCAATGGTTTTTTATTAAAAAAGTCAAGCTTGTGTTGATTGGCTGCAGCAGCTCCCAGCGGTGTGTGAGAAAGTCTTTTTTCTTTTGTTTTTCAAAATACTTTGTGACTGCTGTACTGTAATTTGCAATCATTGTTGCACCTGCCCTCCTATATACTTGATTTTGCATGTTATCTTGTAACATAATTTTTACTATATTGCAAATACTTTTTAATCTTTGTTAATATTTATGGTACTACACTTATTTATATTTATGGTAAAACTAACTAATAATTAAATCCAGCTCAGGCAGGAATGGGCTAACCCTTTGATGAGTAAAATCGTCTGGTGTTAGAAAGAGCAAAACAATAAAGGGGCAGTTTTTGGCTAGCTCAGGCAGCAATGGATTAAACATGTTGAAAATTGGTAGTGTGTCTGGTATTTTTGTGCTTTGAAATTTAGCAGAGGAAGGATAATAGGGGTGGAGCTTGATAGATACAGTACTAGAAAGAAGCACTGTGCATTTCAAACTGACTGCTCTTCATGTGCAATGTCTGCAAACTAAAACAAGAATAAGAGCTGAAGAGTATTTTGCTGGTATGCACAGTGTTTCTATTTTATGTTCCAAAATGGACTATATATTCAGATTGAGATTGTATATTAAATACTAATCACACCAGTATATTACATTTCTATAATCTTGTCGATTCTTGCTGTTTTAAAATCCGGGTTTCAAATTTACAAAGGGGGGGCAAATATTTTTCAAGACATCAAGGGGGCCCTCCTTAAAAGAAAAGTATGTATTTACTGAGCTCCATAGTTTTTTCTCATCTCCTCTGCTACTGTAAGTTTCCAGGAGTTTTTCTCAAAACTACCAAGCTATATTTTTGTTCTGTTTTTATGCTGTAAATAATTATATTAACTTATCTCTTTCTTTAGTATTATCAACGGATTTGCATTACCACTAAAAGTGGAGCATAAACAGTTTCTAAATAAAGTACTGATTCCATTACATAAAGTCAGATGTTTAGGCCTTTATCATGCTCAGGTAACAACATTTCATGTTTATATTCAATATTTATATAGGGAGGCATGTGCGGCAGTGCACATACGGTACTTTTAGGGAACTGCCTCTTACAACTAGCCTGTCTACAGCCTGAATATACACCTGCAATTCAGTCGGTGAAAACTCACACGATAGCTTGTCAAACCCCCACTGAGCTTCTCAGATCTGAGAAGTAGATTTTGAGTGGTTTCTCATATGATTTGTAATTGTTTATTTGATTGAATTATTTGATCTCACGAGAATTCCTAGAGAACCAATTGTACAGTAACTGGAATAAGACAGGACATGTAATTTGACCAATCAAAATCTACTTCTCAGATCTGGGAAGCTCAGTGGGGGGTCGACAAGCTATCGTGTGAGTTTTCACTGACTGAATTACAGGTGTATATTCAGGCTACTCACAACTGAATTTAAGCCTTTTTGAATGGGTTACTGTAGTATGGGTACTGGAATGGCTGACCAACTTAGCTTTATAGGAGTAGAGTCAGTGCTGTATCCACTATTCAGAGATAGTTTGGGCACACCGGTCAGTCGTGATTTTGTCACAATATTTGACAATGGATGGGATGGGTTGGGTTTGTTGGGGGGTGTGTTTTTTTTTGGGGGGGGGGTGTTGCCTCCCAGAAAATTTCAAAATGCAGGGTCTTGGAAATGCCATTTCCTGCATAATTTCTGAGGGGTGATTATTTAACATTCTGAGGGGTAACTTATGATTTTGTGGGCAACCAAACCAGTGTACTGACTTCTCACCCACCTCACCTCCTAGATATGGCCTTGAGGGATATTGGTTTCTCTCCTGTTCGTTCCCCAAGGGGGTTCACCAGATTCTCTAGTTTCTTAGCAACAGAAGGATCAGAAACATTTTACTAAAACAATTTCTGTTTGGTTTTTGTCAATTATAGTTAGCATATTGTGTAGTCCAGTTCTTAGAAAAAGACGCTGCTTTAACTGAGCAGGTAAGAAAAAGTTGTGGATTTTTAAACATTTTTTTACACTGCTCAAATATGAATACAGTGTAATTATGTTTTATATTTTTAAGAGATCTCCTAGAAATGCAGACCTCTTTCCCTGAAATGTAGACCCTCCTCCCCCAGAAATGTAGACCCTCCCCAAAAAATGCACACACACCTCATCCCCAGAAATGCACACACACCTCATCCCCAGAAATGCACACCCCCTAGAAATGCACACCTTTCTGAGAAATGCAGACCTCTTTCCCAGAAATGCACACCCTCTTCCCCCAGAAATGCAGACCCTCCACCCCTAGAAATGCAGACCCTCCACCCCTAGAAATGCAGACCCTCCACCCCTAGAAATGCAGACTCTCCCATAAGTGCAGACCCTCCCAAGACATGCAGACCCTCCTCCAGAAATGCAAAACCTTCCCCGGAAATACAGACCCCCTCCCGAGAAATGCAGACCTTCCAGAAAAGCAGACCCCTTCCCAGAAATGCAGATTCCCAGAAACACATCCCTCTCCAGAAATGCAGACTCCTTCCCAGAAATGCAGACTTCTTCCCAGAAATGCAGACTCCTCCCCAGAAATGCAGACTCCTTCCCAGAAATGCAGACTCCTTCCCAGAAATGCAGACTCCTTCCCAGGAATGCAGACCCCCTCCCTAGAAATGCAGACAAAACACAAAGCTTTAAGGAACATATTATAGAATAGTTTATTCAATACTGTTGTTAATTCTTTGAAAGTTTTCATGGCGATAATGTAATATAAATAAGTTTTGTGGAAGTTGCCAGACAATGTTTTTCAAATGGTATTTAATTTGTGTATAATATTTACATTGCAGGTTATTACTGGCCTTCTTAGGTACTGGCCAAAAACCAGCAGTCAAAAGGAGGTAAGAGACATGCATTTTATTAGATTTCAGGTATACCAGCTGCAGAAACTTGGTATCCCACTAGAATTTTTAATTAGCTGCAGGGGCATTAGCCTGCGAGCAGACATTCTGGGAGTTTAGATAGTAGGGCTTGACGGCAGACGTTCTCTTTCTCACCAATATAATTGGCCTTCTGCCCCTTGACACCTGGCATGTAAACAAACTAGAAGGCGACTCGCCCTCGACATATCTACACTGGCGAAATAAACGTCTACTTACACGCCATATCCTTAATTGACTGTCATTCCTCTGCAATAAAAGGAAACTTCGCGATTTCCTTCTAATCCTATTTAAGTATGGCAGTTGATTTGTCAATTCTTTCACTGGCCACCTTTTGCAGAAGCTGATGCTTATTTCACTGGGGATTTTTCTGCTAAACTGAACCCGTTGAAAATTGAGCAAAATGTCTCGGCTTCACAGCAACGGTCCTTAATTATTTAACAGTTAAGTGAACGATTTTGTCTCAACACAAGCAAAACTATTATTAAAGGTGACGTACAGTCCGTTCTGCGCATGACCGCAATGTGGTCCCCAAAACATGACATTTGTAGATAATTACATGAAGTACTCAGCAAAATGTAAACCGTTAGGAACAACATGGCAGAAAACCAAGCAATTCGGTGAGGATATCTCCTCAGATTTCTTCTGAAAATGTTTTGTTTTGGGTACAAGTAATGAATGGGAACCAAGAAAAGCTTACAATCTTGAATAAGGTATTAGTATTTTTGTAAATAAAGATGTAAACATTAGTTTCGTACATGCGCAGAACGGACTGTACATCACCTTTAAGCTATCCCAGCCACATTCCGATAATGAAAGTGAAAGTTAGAAAATTGTTATTAACCGAAGTAGCAGAGACGTTATAAGCCAATCAGAACATTAGTCCGCCACACGGACTAGATAATTTAATTTTGAATGGATTGTCCACAGACTGTCTTCCCTTCTCCCAAAGTCCCCCCCCCCCCCCCCCCCCCCCCCCCCCCCCCCCCTCCAAGACAGTCTGCATGGGCATCTGATTTTAATCAAACTCTTTGAAATTATTATTTTTGTTATTAAAGGTCATGTTCCTCGGTGAAATAGAAGAGATTTTAGATGTTATAGAACCTCAACAATTTGTGAAAATACAAGGTCCGCTTTTCAAACAAATAGCAAGATGTGTATCCAGTCCACATTTTCAGGTCTGTGAAACTCGAAAAGTTATTATAAATATAACTATTATTATGTTAATGATATGCTTGTAACTGTGCAACCAGTTTTATACAAGTAGAAAAGATAAAAGAGAAGTATAATGGTCAACTATATATATACAGTGTGTATCAAAAAAATTCGAACCCTTAGAAAATGAATTAGTATTCTTTTCAAACAACCTATTGTAGTAGTTTGAATGCCCTAAAAGCGCTGCGTTATAAATTAATCAGCACATAAGTTAAACGAAGCGAAAAAGCTTTTAAATACTTTCACCATGCATACACTTCAAGTTATCTTAATTTCCCAGGTGTATAAGACCGTGTGTTTTACGCATCTGTGGGTTCAGCGAAGTGCTTAGGGCTTTCAAACTACTACAATAGGTTGTTTGAAAAGAATGCTAATTCATTTTCTAAGGGTTCGAATTTTTTTGATACACACTGTATAGATGAAAGTGAGGGCTATGAAGCATAATAAACGTATTCTTGGTTTTCATCTGACGTCACGGCGGCCATGTTGGTCCACAGAATGCATGAAATGGCGGCCATGTTGGTGCACAACCTTTATCCTATGGGAATTTAACTCTATTGTTATTCAAACCTTTCGTATTGTTTCACCACCCCAACGAGGCCACCGATCACGTGAGTGAAAACCTGGTGTGCACTTTACGTCATTGTCGCCATGTTGGATGAATTTGACAAACGTTTTTCATCATCTGCAATTATAATTTCATCCAACATGGCGAAAATATTTTTGCCCTTCGAATCTCAAGGAATTGGTTGCACACCACCTATTAACTAAAAAAGAAAACACATATGCATGTAGAAATCATGATGACGACCATGATGATGATGATTATCATTATGATTGTCTTGATGATAATGTTCATGATACGTTAGTTCCTTTTGTTAATAAATATTATTCTTATCTATGCCTTTATTTCCTGTTTTATGCTGGGCATTAATTTTTGTGCTACGATTATGATGATAAATGATCATAGTCTTGGCCTTCTTTAGTTTAGAGCAGTTTGACGGACATTGTGATATGTCCTAAAAATATACATTGTTTCTCATCTTTTCTTGTTTGTTTGTCTTCCTTTCAGGTTGCAGAGCGGGCGTTGTATTTCTGGAATAACGAATACATAATGAGTCTAATAGAGGAAAATTCCAATATGGTGTTACCTATAATGTTTAATAGTTTGTACAGAATATCAAAAGATCACTGGAATCAGTAAGTACATCGTTTTATATGAATAACGTAAGCAGTAGAGTAGCGTGACTGTTTTGACTGGGGCAAGTAGTTTTTGACTGTTTTGTAGTCGTCATGCTACGATACTTTGGGGTAAAACCCTAGCGATGGAAACCAACTTTATTTATATGAGATAACCATATCAGTCGCAACTAAACTGGTCTTCCTAGAGGTCCAGTAAGGGCCATCCCTCATTGGTCCAGTGTTACCACAGGAGGGTACCGGAACTGGAGTACCTGGGGAAAACCTGTGGTGTTTGGTAGAGTGAAACTGGAAGCACTCGTCTCATATGCGGCCAAGGTGAAATTTTAATCAGATAGCTGCATGAAGCAGGAATCGAGCCTGGGTCGCAGAGGTAAAAGGAAATACATTCCAATCTATTCCAAAATAATGACGCTAATGTTGTTAATGATTAATGATGCTACTCCAAGTGACGAAATATACTGGATGCTGCCTCGTACCCAGACGTCTCCGTTCGCGAGCTCAGCATTTAGGGACCCAGGATTGTCTCTGGGGGTTGTCCAGGGTTACGCACGCGATTTGCGGGTGAGCATGCGCTCTCGCGCTTTGCATTAGATTTAGTGCCTCTCCATCTTCCGCGCGCGCGTTTGATCATGCAGTTTAATTTGCGTTTTAATATTAAGTGCGTTTATACCATAAATTATAAAGAGACGGCTTCTACTCTCCCAGTATGTTTCGTGCCTTGGAGTAGCACCTCATATTATTAGGGACTTCGACGTCAACCTCAACCACGACGTCCTCTAAACAAAATAATTCTTTTTGCAAAACAAAGAGAATGAATAAGGACTTTAAGATGCTAGGACGACGACGGCGGTTAAAAAGCAAGATAAGTTTTACAATTTAAAGAAGTCACGGTTAACTGACTATTATATTTGATATTCGAAGCTAGTTTAATGACTTCCAAAACGCCCCAGTATTGCTAAAATGATTGTAGTGTCTGTATTGAAGTCAATCTAAAGCAACAGTTCTCATCTTTTGGTGAGTTGACGTCGTCCTGAAGACGTGAAAATGCTCTAAGTGGCGTTGTATAAAGAACGAGGACGCTGTTGAGATTACTCGTCTCGTGGGTCTAAAATTAATCTCTTTGTTTTGAAAAAAAAATAATTTTGTTTAGAGGACGTTGTCGTTGGGGTGGACGTCGTAGGTCTTAAAGAGGCACTCACACCCCAAATTTTTTTTCAATAATATGAATCTGTTCTATTTGTGGAGTACAAATTCTCGCTTTTTTATGGCCTTTCAAAGTTGGTACTTATTTGTCTCACGACCGAGCTGCGGGTTATCTTTGGGAGACTGGTGAGAGAACGACTTGTGACGTCACGAGGTGAACACGCAAGAAGAAGCTTTATATACTTTACTACAGAAACACTCACATAGCACTCGTTTTTTCAAGCAATACTCCGCGTTTTGTATTTTTTTTTATGTCTTCAACGGAATTAGTATCTTTAGTGTTGACAAACAGCGGGTTCACCTTGCGACGTCACATCACCAAACTGATCCCAGACCCCAGTCGCTCGGTCGTGGGACAAAATAGAGTCCATTTTTGGGTAATTTTACCAACTTTGAAAGGCCATAAAAAAGCGAGAATTTACCCGAATAAATTTTTTTTTTTAGTTTTGTACTCCACAAATAGAACAGATTCATATTATTGAAAAAAAAATTTGGGGTGTGAGTGCCCCTTTAAAGTCGCTATTATTCCCCAGCTGAGTTCCATAATAATTTTTCCGAGGCTAATGTTGTTTACTCTCTTTCTTTCTCTTTTAGAACAATCGTAGCGCTTGTTTATAATGTTCTGAAAACGTTCATGGATATGAACAGTAAACTTTTTGATGAATTAACATCGTCATATAAAGCAGATAGACAAAAGTAAGTATAAGAAACGTATTTATAAAGTAAGTGGATTTTCATCTCTTCCAGATCAATGCTCGTCAGTTCGCATAACCAAAAAGGATCAGGAAACACTATTCAACGCCCATATGTAAACGTTTGGCTGTGGTGTTGGAGGGGGTTTATTGGGTATTAATTTATTATCGAGTCGGTTTTCTTTGTTCTTCCGAGGTCTTTAAATCGCATAAAGACCTTGAATAATAATTAGATACGAAATGAAGAAAAAAAACAAGGAAAATCTTTGTCCAAGGTGGAAAAAATAGACAAAACTTTGTTGGAAAACCTCTTCGATAATAAATTAGTAATAGATAAATCCCGAGAACGAGGGATGTACGCTATATAAAGACCCGAGGACGCGCAGCGTCCGAGGGCTTTATATCGCATACATCCCGACGTTCGAGGGATTTATCTATTACTTGTACGTACCCAGGGCTGTTGTTCCCAGGGTTATTATACCCGGGGTTATTGTACTCGGGAGCATTGCACCCAGGTTTATTTGTAAGTGTGATATGGACGTTTTTCGCATGCGCAGTCAATATGTGTCAAATACATGCCCTCGAGTTAAAAAATATCCCATTCCCATATAAAATTTAACGTTATAGTTTTCCCAATTAGTTTTGCAAGCTAAATACATTTGACATTTAAAAACTCTGTGATAAAAAGCCCTTGAAAGAGTATAAACTGTCTTGAATTTTCATCAACCATGTGAGAATTTATTTTTTTTCAAACCATTTACGTAATATATCATACACGAGGAGGAGTGTTTCATCAGGATATCCAAACACCAAGACGTTTGTTGAAAACCGAGGCGAAGCCGAGGTTTTTGAACAAATTTCGAGGTGTTTGGAATCCTGATGAAACACTCTTCCGAGTGTATGATATAGCATCTCAAACAAATCAGTATTTTAAGAGAAAATCAAGATGAAAGTTTGCTTAATTTATATAATTTCTTCCTCCGATATCCAAGCCACCGACACGGTACTGATTTCCTTTGTGTTTTCTTCATGAATTATTAATGAGTTTGAGATGAATAGTTTGAAAAACAGTGTCCAGAATGAGTTACTCATTTTTTCGAAAATGATTCACTCATTTTTCAAAACAAACTTTGGCTTTCCAGAGAAAAGAAAAAGGAGAAAGAGCGAGAGGAGCTTTGGAAATCGTTAGAACAATTAGAGATCGACCATAAAAGGAACTTTACGACGACGAACACAACGCTTCCCTTCGCGGTAACGGACAGCGGTCAGAAAAACTCGCAAGAAGAAGCCGTGCCGAAAACGAAAGATCAGTTTTCGTGCTAATGGTGCGTCACCACGCTGTACAATACGATTGTAAATGAACTAGAAACAAAACACACAAACAAAAGCAACCCCCTTGTCGCGTCTTCTTTGAGAAAAATCTTTTCGAGGGAGAAGAAGCACGGCAATTGCTGGTTGGACTAGTGGAACAAAAAAGAATTACGCTGGACGAAAAAATGCCGTGCTTGCGCGGTAGCAGTTTGCACAATTTTTAGAAAGTACGTATATCTACATTTAAGAAATATTAATAAGGACCTTAACCGCCTGAGAGAGTCGTGGATGGCAGCGGGAGAGGAAAACACACTTCGTAATTTAGGTGTAAATCGGCTACAGTTTAATTAAACTCGTCATCTGATATCCTTCAAGCAAGACAATTCGTTGGTTTTGGAAGTGGTTCAACGCGAATGGGAGTGTCGTTTGGAAGAAGATGATGACGGGGAAAATACTCGATGCTATCATGAATGACAATAGTTCACTAAAATCATATTGAAATAACTTTTATTTTAAGTGCTCTGATGAGCTGGCGACCACGAGTGCAGCGGACTAGATGTCGTTTACCCTGAACATTACGTATGAAATGATGTATAATAAAACGAATGAGTTGAAATTTCCTAGAAGGTTGTGTTCAATTTCACTCTCTCCAGAATTTCCCTGAAATTCCTTGAATTCTCTACACGTTTGCAATAATTAACTATTGACCATACCGAAAAGGATGGCGTCTTGTACATTTAACTACAATCCTTTGCGCACATTAAATATTGTTTCTTGTAGAATAATTGGAAGGTAGGGTTTTAAAGGTGAGAGACCATCTCATTTACATATCAAACAAATTGAAATATCTTGAAAACGAAGAGAGATACGAAAAAGTTGTAAAATATGTTCTATTACAATTTTATGAGTTCTTTCAAATTAGACAAACTTAATTTTTAGTGATATTGCCCTTTAAAACGATCAGCTTTGGTAGGAATGAAGTTCTTGTTTTAACATGATAAACAGTGTTAAGTTATTTGAACTGATTTCAGGAGCATTATTATAGTTAAATGTACCGCCGCCATCTTTTTCGGTACCATCGATTCATCACGCAATCATGATGAGGCTGAGCAAGATATCAAGAATTGTTATATACCAAAGACTTTCGTTTGCCAAAGATGAAATCCTATTGGTCAAATCATGGTCACGTGTTGTTCAACAAACTCGATGTTTCTTTCTGCCGAGGGAAACATTGCACTGTTTCCCTCTGACGTCAACAACGAAGAAGGAAACAGTGCATGTTTCCCTCTGACGTCGTCAGCTTTAATCATGCGTTGTTAATACACGATTATTGCATCAGATCAAGAACTTTGGACTTTTCGGAACATTTTGAAAACAAGAGCTGTTTCGAGCTTGTTTGGTACGAAATAGTCCATTTTCCAAAGGAAAGAATATCTATACATATCTTCAAAGAAGGTCTGAAGAAAATCTGGATAAATTTAAAGTTGTTCTTTGTACTTGTTGAGTCTGGTGTATTTGTTCAGTTGAATCATAGTTAATAGAAACATGGTTTGGAAGCTCAACAAAAGTCATTGTTTTATGTTTTTGTTCAGGTTTATGGAAATGTGTGCACTTTCACGGTTACTGAACATATTGTGTAATCTGTATAATGAAGCAATCATCCAATAGCAACGTTTGGGTTGAATCGCTCAACCGTACTGTTTAAATATTAATAAACCTAAAACAAAGGATTTGTGCACCTTCGTGTACCTTTCAACATGAATCGTACGCGTAGCTTGATTGTTGACCGCTTTGAAGTTTGCCGGGTTTCCAAACCATGTTTAGAATAACTATGGTTGAATTGAAATACCAAGACAAAGTCAAAGTGTTTTGTTAAGTCTTTTTGCCTTTTACAAGTTTCGAGTCAGTTTTGTCTTTTGTATTTTAAAAGTCTTTGGTATATAACAAAACGCTTGTTGACTTTGCCTCGAGAAACATCGAGTTTTACGGTCCCTCGGGCTTCAATGTCACCCTCGGGCTAATCGGCGCCAGTCAACAAGTGTATATTATACCCTCGCAAATAATCGTCCAATGAAATGTCTACATTAGCGTCACGTGCCATCCCAATATTTTACGATGTAGGACACTATGCGACGGAAATGACGTCACAGCCGTCCAATTATAATTTACAACACTCGACTGCGTCTCGTGGGCCACTTTCTTGTTCTTACCACGTTGTGACGTCATCTGTGCATCTATAACTGAACAGACAACGGCAAAATGGAATCTATTTGTTAACTATAGATCGGTATTTATAGCAATACACAATTCTATATAGCCGCGACTAGCGGTCGTGTTCTCTTTATGTCCACAGGAAACACACCCACGAGCTTTCACGACGACTAACGAAACGGCTTCCGCTCGGTCGAACTTCGTGCCTGTTTCGTATAAACATTACCTTTCTTAGCTTGCTAGCTGTCGGAAAGACCGTATACGTAAGGCACATTTAAAAATAATCTGTTTAAAAGTTTTTGTCCGGTATTTCGGATGAAAAAGGAAATTAAGTTGATAGCGATCGACCGCTATTAAAGTCCTTAAAACCCACATCCGTTTCAACGCTGAAGAGCCGGATATCTCCATGAAGGTATGGTGTTCCTTCTATAAAGGTTATATATACCTACTTTCCGCTTTTCGTTTGCATAAGGTCTTGTGTTCACATGTATCCGTTTACGTTAACGTTTGAAAGCGAAACTTTTCTCTGTTTTAAAAAAAAATCTGCGTCCACACGAGAACAGGAAAACGGCATTTTCAAAACGTTCCACTTTGGAGACCGTCTTCAAAAAGTTCCGATTTTGATGACCCCTCATCGTTTGTGTGTGGACGAATGGCCAATTCTTAAAAAGAAGGCTGCATTTTCAAACTGAAAGTCCGGATACGTGTGGACGGTCTGAGTTGGGTGACCTTTGAGTTGTGGGGTCACCCCACCCTATCAGTCGGATATATAGGGTAACTCTGGCGGCAGGGCTATCTTTTTGCCTTGTATCGGCTAGGGCTACCCTGGTAGCCGGTTAATGTATTGTTTCAATGAAAAAATTTCAATGGTATTGTCAACATAACTTCCGTTGTACAACGTGTGAAATCTTTTGCTGATGCCCAAAATGGCGTATACCATACCCTGCGAGTCAGAGCCCCTTTCCGAACTACGCAGGCTTCGGGGGAACGTGGGCTCTGCCAACAAACTCGATATTTCTTTTTGAGCATGCGTGAACGGTTGCCAATATACTATTTTGGGCCCAGGCTCTAACGCGTCACTTCCTATTTTCCTGCTTACGCGTGTTCGTAAACTAGAACTTGTTTGACCAGTTTAAAACCTGACTGACTCGCCCCAAGCTTGGGGCGCCCCAAACTTGGGGCGAAGATCGAGTTTGTTGGCAGAGCCCACTTTCCCCCGAAGCCTGCGTAGGTTGGAAAGTGGCTCTGACTCGCAGGGTAACCCTACCATGCCCCTACATGTAATGTCTGCACGCAGGCTAACCCTACCAGTACTTCGTAAGGTCACTTATCTAGAAAGCCAAGGTCATCCTACTTCATGTAAATCCACTCAATCCTTTGACCCTAATCTCAGGGCGGTTTTGGAAACAGGCCACCAATACTGTACGGGGGTCTACTGAGAAATGCCTATAGCCCTGTCTATCGGCCCACGCACCTACTTCAA
Source organism: Paragorgia papillata (assembly GCA_035771165.1). Classification (NCBI taxonomy): domain Eukaryota; kingdom Metazoa; phylum Cnidaria; class Anthozoa; order Scleralcyonacea; family Coralliidae; genus Paragorgia; species Paragorgia papillata. The sequence continues at coordinate 1,719,702 of JAWNZC010000189.1, forward strand.
TTAAACGCTGAACTGATTGCTAATACAAAACGAAACTTATTACAGGAATGTAAAGAATTAAGTAACAAACGCTTAGTTTGAAGAAAAAATGCCTTGATCTTGACACTGGCAGATTTCTCTCCGAGTAACTCGTTGCCAAGAATCCAACAGCGTGTGCAACGAACTTGTGAATAGCCGCGTGAATGATAAATGACCCCGAAATTGCATTTTTTTGCATTTCGTTTTCATTTCATTTGCTTTCCCATGGTTACAAGTTTGGCTTTCACGTCATTCTTTGCAAATTTTTTGAAAAACGTTCCAATGAGCGTGGTTACCGAAATACTCTGACTGATATGGAAAAATCTGGACGCAGATTTTACTCTGGTTCCCCAAAGTGGAAACTAACAACAAAAGAATAATCGTTAGGCGTGCCGCCGAAGCTTAATTGAATCACGGGTAAACAAAAAATGCGGGAGGTCTTCTCTTTGTAGGGAAGGGGCTTCCTGAACACTGAAATACTGTTTGTTAAATTGCGACAACGCGATTCCTTGTGCTAGTTTAGGAATAAAGTGCAGTTTTTAAAAGTGGATTTTCCCTCGTGCAGCTTTAAAGAACTTGCAGGTTGATCTGGGCTCGTTGGCCCTGCACTGGTACCATTGAGGGTACCTGTTATTGGCTATCCGAGCATTTATTGCGAAACAACGCGCTCCGTTGCACACCAAGGAAATATCTTCGCCACGAGGATATTGTTGGAATTGCTTCACCCAGCTATAAATGTGCCTGCTGCATCCAATGATGTTGATACTCGGACTTTGATTTTCTTCACGACTTTGAAGGTAATGTCAAAAGCTAGGTCGTATTTTACTTTTACGTTTTCTCCTTGTCAAATTTTCAGTTATGTATTCACCGGTTTGCATGCTTCGGTAATTGAATAGTTCATGGAGTTTATTGTGTTGTGTTGGCAATTAGAATGTTTGGAGCGGACTCCAAGCAATATCTGATTGTGTGAAATATTTGCCCCTTTTCCATTTTCCAAATACTGTTTACCGAACTTCCACTATTGACCACAATCACTTTTTAATCTACCGACGAAGGGAAATCCTGCCAGCCCACTTTAGCTGCAGTTTCCGTTGGGTTTTATTCAAAATGCATCTATAATGAGTGAATAGATATCTTTTGGTTTTCCTATGTGAGGAGTTCATTTCCTAGGTTTTTGTGTTAGCGTATTGCATTCATTAGATTTTCCGCCGTATGTTGCATTTTTAGCCATTCGCCGGGTGATGGTTTTTTAACCGCAAACCGATCGCTTGCTAGGCTGAGACCTGTAAAGCTGCACGTTCATAATATATTGTTGATAGCGCTTTTATCATTCTGTAGAAAGCAATATTACACTTAAGCTTTGGGAGGAGCTAAGGAAAGGGCTTTCTTTTTGCTTATTAAAATGACAATGCTCGATATTGCAACGGCAAGTCGACTCCAGTCTGAACAATGAAAACCTACATGCAACCCTACATCCAAAATTCAGGAGACAGCCTGCACGCAGGCTAAACACGGGACAAACGCATCTAGCCCAATGATCTGGATAAATTTGTGACAATAAGTTCACGCGTTGGTTGGGTTGGTTGGTTGGTTGGTTGGTTGGTTGGTTGGTTGGTTGGTTGGTTGGTTGGTTGGTTGGTTGGTTGGTTGGTTGGTTGGTTGGTTGGTTGGTTGGTTGGTTGGTTGGTTGGTTGGTTGGTTGGTTGGTTGGTTGGTTGGTTGGTTGGTTGGTTGGAGTCTTCTTTTGCTTAATATTTCATCGCTGAGAGAGAGGAAGAAAAGAAGGCTCTGCTGTATTCGTGACTGGTTTCATTGCGCATGCATGTCAGTACGGCAGAGCCTTCTTTTCTTCCCCTCTCAGCGAAGAAATAAGGAAAAGAAGGCTCTGCTGGCAGCTGGGTATTGGTTGGTTGGTGTTAGAGTAAAATCTTCTTGTGTTAGACGAAGTAAAATATAAAATATATTCATTGCTGTCATGCACACACAACCAAGGGCGCTTTCCAATTGACAAGGTTAGACCGATCAGTGTGGCCAGAATGGACTTGCTTTTGATTAGGACCAAATTTTCCAGTCAGACCATCCCAGGCTTCAAACGAATCGTGTTCCATTTAACCGGACTGACCGGTCTAACCGTGTAAATGGAAAGCCCCCCAAGTTGTTTGTTTTGTTGGTTTTCCCCCCAAAATTTTCGCCAACGAGCCTCTCTTAAAAGCTAGGCGCAAGAGTGCATGCTAAGATTCAGAAGATTAGGCGGGAAAGCGGATATTTCTTAACGCGGTAACAATTTATGAATTCAATTTGACACGATGGATTAAATTCGGTGTTTGAAATAGGGTTAAAGCGAACCTGTCGAATTATAATTTGCCTGTCGAATTTAATGGTTTATTAACACGTCCTACTTCTGCTGCATTTAATTGCTGAATTTATAATTCAACTCAGCAAAAACGCAACACATTTCAACGGCCCTTAGTTTTGTCATGACGACATGTAACCCCATTTCAACGTCACGCCCGCGCAACTCCCAATATTTTACCGCCCTCGATCGAGTGATAACGTATTTGTCCTTTGTCTCCCACGTGACCAAAATAGAAACCGAGGGCGTAGGCACTAGGCAGTATTTCGCAATCCCCAGCCAGGTGGTGCAATCTTGAAATGTTATAATGGGAATCTTTTTGATATTTAAATATTTGCTAGTTCACTTCTATTTCCCACTCACTCCTACGCCTGCAATATTGTGTATGTTGCTATGGCAATGGATTAAAACTGCTTCTATAGAAATGTCTATTAACAAATTCGTGATCTATTCGATATCTCCGAAACGTCACTCGCTCTCTTGTAGTGTACAACTGCAAAGCATATAGTAGTGTGAGTGGTTTATTCTATACACTGACTCTCGCGTACAGCTGCTGCAAACCTGTCTGCTCTGTACTTATGATACATCACATGTTTGAGTGGGTATACTGGCTATAAGAGACGTGCCGGGTATATATAAATCATTCTTTATGGTCTAGAACAGGGTCTGTAATTTTATTTGCGATGCTATTGTTATTTACTGGCACCTTTTTGAAACGCTAAAAAGTATAGGATTAATGTCAATTCAGTTCAATTCAATTCAAACGTCTTTATTTATAAAATCATAGGGTAAAAGAACATATCCTATGCTACAATTTAAAAAGAAAAAAAAGTTGAATGTATTTAAAGCATTATATTATACTTACTCGGTTGATAAAAGTGCTCATAAAACGGCTAGTGTTTATCTTTGGGCGTTGACTTGACTTATTTCTTAAGTTGTATTTCGTTAGTTTAACTTGTGGCATTAGAGGATAAAGTGGATTATTACTTAGCCTGGATACTTTCTTGATAATCTTTTTATCTTGTCAGAATAAGTGTTTCGATTATATAGGGTTAGGATATAGGATCAGGCTTCACCAACGTAACGTAATCTAATAACATAACTGCATAATCCGTTTTCAAACGAAAACGGAGACCTCGTCTCGAAAACGTATCAAAAGTTTTCCATTCACACTATCGTTTTCGAATCGTTTTTGCCATCCACACTAAAACGCCGAAACGACCCAGAAAACGTACAATATCCGGTTGAGCATGCGCAACGAAAAGCCGGAAAAATCCAGATAACATGATCGTCGTGACGTCAGCGTTTTTGAAAAGTTTCGTTTTTGCCGTCCACACTGGTGCAGAAAAAACGGCATCTTCATTGAAGTGTAGCCTTTAGGCAGGCATGCGCAACAAATAACTATATACGGTTAACTTGAATTCTATAGATCTATTTTTGAATGCATATAATACAAGGCCAAGGTTGGTGTTATTATATACCAATGCTCGGCAATGCTCGGTTCAGAGCATTTTAGATTTATTTACTGTAGGTTAAATGATTCTTCTAATGTTGAGTGTTATTAATGGCTATATGGCTGCATGTGCTATAGTACGAGCACAGCTTTTTCCATTGAAACATGGCTTGCCGGCTGCAGTTTGTTTTTCATCTACTGTCTTACCACACGTATACACTCTGCATCATCGTTTACAAGTCCAGTGCACTCTGCATTTGTGTGGGTCAGTGGGTGTTATTGTCGTGGCAATAGAAATGTCCCTAAAATATTGTTGCAAGTCTCGCCAATTCATTTGATAAATGTTGAACAACTTCTTGCTTTGAATTTGATTGGTTATTTGATTAATTATCGTATTTCCTATTAAAATTCAACTGCAACAATCCGTTGCCATATTGCTACTGTACATGTCGTGGCAGCTGAACTACCAGAAATTCATTTTCTCAGTCTGACGAATTAATTTGATGAAATTTGTTGAACAATTTCTTATATTGAAATATGTTATTCCAAAACCCAATATAACTAATCAAAATGAGGGGAACTGTATGCAACAATATTTTAGGCGTTAACACTTCTGTTGCCACGGCCCACGACATTAAAACCAGGCAAGAATGCCCACGTATGATGCGTTGTAAATGACGTCATTTGTACTTTTCTGCCAAAGCGTTAGGCACAAAGACCTTTATTCGATACTTTCAAGTCCTTGTCTTTGCTGCTTGGAAAAATTGAGGTAAACGCAGGCACGTAGCTAGACTAAGAAATCTAGGAGCGCAAGTTTTATTTTGGGGGGGCAAGTGAAAAGGTACAAAAGTTGAGTTATGTAGGACAACTGATGCAATCACGCTACACCCCCCCCCCACCCCCCCCAAGTCTGTGACATGGCTTACGTTGCCATTAGACGCTTTTTAAGCCTGGTTTCCATATAATCGCCACGATCGCTCAAAAATTAACTAGGCGATCGCAACGATCAACAATCGTGTCATTGTTTCCATATGATCGCTAAGGCGGCCATGGTTGACCACGGCCATTGTTTTAATGGTCCGCTGGGATGCATACTGATCGCCAAGATCGCTGAGATTGCAAAATCGCCGTTTCCATATAAAACGCAACGATCGCCACGATCGCTGAGATAGAACATTTTCTATCTCGGCGATCGCGATCACAGCGATCGTTACGTCAGTGGTTTCCGTATGATCGCTACGATCGCCAAGTTCATTTTTGAGCGATCGTAGCGAATATATGGAAACCAGGCTTTACGTTTATACGCAAGTACGCGACAGCGTTCACATTTCAATTACTTATCCACTCACGCTGCGGATTTTTTTGGTCATGCAGTCTCTGGTTGGGGGGGGGGGGGGGAAGAAATAATTTTGGGGGTGCCCCCCACCCCCCTCGCCCCCCCGTAGCTACGTGCCTGACCTAAACGTACACTAGATCGCCTGAGCGTCCCCAGCTTTTTGCGAAAAACGACATTAGCCATTAGGCCTAGCGTTTAATTCTTTCTACGCATGCGTGCTAAATTCGCGCGGGAACTATGCGGCGCGCGTGTACTATTCAAAATGTTTACTGTCTTCATGTTATCGAGTATAAAATTAGAATATTGTTTGTACAACACGCAACTTGCCACAAACAACAAAACACCGTCTGCACTCAGCTCACATTCAGATAAGCTGGTCCATTGCCAAATGGCAATACTTCGGATTTTCAGTTGACTATTCACTTCACTGTATTATAAAACTGCATTTCTGACCCTGATCTCTTTTCATATCTGTAATTTAAAACGGACCTCTAGTATATAGTCTGTTGGGTATAGGTCATTGATAAACTAGTGACTTTCTTTCGTAGAAGCTATAACAGACTACTATAAGTAACACATGAGTGGATGAACATCGTACGCGAGTTTACCAAATCTAACACGATTCTGCACGCCCCTGAATTCCTGTATTTTTAAAAATGCTGCTTTTAATTAAATAAGATAATTAATATGTTCACTTGCATGTACTGTGGTATATACGTTTTAAAAATATTTTGATAAAAAAACAACTCGTTGCAAGTTCGTAAATGTCGCAGCAAACGGTCTTAAAAATTTCTAAATATTTGGTTAAGCAAATAAAAGTCAGTCTCACACCGCACTATCCCCGCCAACGTTTTAGTAATGCACGCTTTGTGCGCTCCGCGGGATATATATTTATATATTCAACAATATAGCCAAGTACTGGTCTATAGTGATGCGTTATGGAAATTTAAGGTATTGCAATATAATTTTGCGCATCGACTTTTCTACGATACCGGAAAATTATACTTTTTTCAGCAAACATGATCATAGATCATACGTGATTGTCTGGTGACCAGTCTGGGGGAGTGTTCGTTACTTCGTAGGCGTGGTTGACAGCTTCTTTGTATCTTGTCAGGATTGTTGATAAGTAATAAATTTCGCTTGGTATATAAAGACAGTGTAGAAAAACCGTGCTGGGTGCATGAACGCTTTGAGAGCTGAGTTCAAAGTATATATATATATATATATATATATATATATATAGTTCAATCTACAGACACGGTGTTTCGCTGTACAACAGCTCATCAGTGTAGCTTGGAACAATCTGAATGAATTTCACCAATTACTTATACACATGCGATCGTCGGTGACAACCGCATGTGGGAAAGCATCGGTGAAATACATTCAGATAGCGTGAAGTGCGCATGGGCCCAGAGTGCTCAAACTTCCACAAGGGTAGTGAGCGTTGCATTATCACTAATAGGTACCCACGGCAACTTCACAGAGTGCTCAACAACACCGAGGTGAAGGAGCATACATAGTTCAATCTACAGACACGGTGTTTCGCTGTACAACAGCTCATCAGTGTAGCTTGGAACAATCTGAATGAATTCATCAATTACTTATACACATGCGATCGTCGGTGACAACCGCATGTGGGACAGCATCGGTGAACTACATTCAGATAGCGTGAAGTGCGCATGGGCCCAGACAGAGTGCTCAAACTTCCACAAGGGTAGTGAGCGTTGCATTATCGCTAATAGGTACCCACTTAAATGAGTAAGGCAACTTAAATATATATATATATATATATATATAAGTAAGGTAGGCAACTTAAATATATATATATATATATATATATATATATATATATATATATATATATATATATATATATATATATATATAGCTAAGACTAGTAAGCATATCACATACTAGTAACTCGTGTCGTAGTGTAAAGGTGTACTTAGTAAGCGGCTTTTGCCATCACCGGTATTGTATTGTTGCGCCTAACAGTTATAAAAGTATTTTACAGTAATACCTGAGGATCAGCATGCACACTGCTGTGCAAACATCGGCTTGCAGCCGGCGGCGAATCGACCAGCCTCTTCCAAACTGCACAATAGTAATAAGAGAAATCTTTACAAACCCAAACATATCTGTAGAACGCACATCAGTATAATATTGCAGTTTTGTAAACAATGTCTGGAATAAACTTGTTTTGCTCTCACACATGTAAAACACGTGGAGCGTACGCAAAACATACGATAAACAATGCTCAAACTGCCGACATATATTGCTCAGTATGACTCACAGCTGTCACCAATTACAACACAACTCCTTGTCCCACCCTTAACGCCAGTAAATGCATGTACTCCGTACTGCGTCGCACCACAAAAAAATTGCGCAAATATCTTAATTTTGCTGAAAATACATTATTTGTCAGTCAGTAGCGCTAAATTACGCACAGAACATGGTCCATTTGACCATTTTTTAATTGCCATGAGTCAAGGTTGTGGAATGTTTAAACAATGATAAGTTCTTGCTAGTAAAGGAACTGCAACGAATGCTTTACATTCCTACGCAAGAGCTAGATGCATTCTTTCTAGACAGACGTTTAGTGTCACTAGAATAAACAAGTCTGACTGTTTCTACGTATTTCAAACATTGGAAGAGGAAAACCATTAAGCCTAAAAGAATCCGTTGCAAGAGGTTCTAACAGTTGAAGCACAACCGTTCACTTGTAACAAATACAGTGGATTTTGCAAGCTCGGCTATGTAAGTACATGTGTTAGCATATAGGCTTTCCCGCCATAATACGTACCCCATTGATAGTACTGTGTGTGTGTGGGGCTGTGTGTGTGGCAGTGTGCAGACTCTCGTATTGCTCTGCTTCGGTTGGTTGGTCTTTGCAAAGATATTTAGCCCACCCTATTAAATAGTTTCGTTAAGTCAACGTTTCATTAAATGCCTAACAACAATCGAACTTTCTATTTAATAATAGTGTTGTTTGAAGAGAGGGGAGTGACGGTCGAAAGAATTTGCCAATCTGCAGAAATAAAACTACAATTGTTCTAGTGTAAGTTGCTTTTTACTAGCTTTTAGATTTCGTTTAATCGATTTTGTACATTTCCCTGCGACAGGAAAAGGTAACAGCATGCTTGTATCGTTACTTCTATCATCAGGAATCAGCCTGCATTCTCTCTAAGTCAAGTCCGATATCATATGACACATTGACTCCACTTCGTTTCCTTAGAGACAGACGTACAATACCTATTAAAAAGATTAACTGTTCTCGGTTCTCCTAGAATCTGTTGCCCGCGCTAAAATATTCTTGTTACAACTTAGCAGGCATCGACAAAAGACCATTCTTTGGGTCATACGCATATTAAACTATATCAATGTCCCTTGCCCCACCCCTTGCCTAATTAAGAAGACGAAAACAAGTCGGCACCAATATTTTCTAGAAGTTCTCAAGTCAAGTGTCATATGAGTGGTAGTACTTAATGTGGGAAAAAGCCGGATAGATATGTGCCCTGTTCTGCTCACAACGTCGTGTGAACGAGCGAAGAGCTGAACAAGCAGCGACATGTAGAGGCAGACATTTTTACCAAGTTCCAATCAAAACTCAAAACGCCATCGGCTAAACAAAACGCGGCGATAACAGGTAGAGCGGAAGCTCTCACTTTATTGCGGTTTTCAGTTTTGATTCGGCGTGAATAAATTATCCGATTAAAAGAAACACAAAAGTAAATCTTAGCTAAGCAACTGTTATGACTCGTGACTGAATTTTAAAAGTCCACTCCATTATCAAATCCTAGAAATCGCTGTTATCGAAAATCACTTGAATTAAATCCGCTGTTCAGTAATTGTTTCTCCCTTTCAGCTTTTCTGACAGAAAGGCGTCTGCATTTACAGGCTACTGATCAATCTCAGTCACACCTTCCTTTCCGCTATAAGCGGATAGACTTGAATATTCAATATATACTATATTTAGAAAATTCGTCAAAATTTCGAGTGTTAAAGTTTCAAGTATAACTACTGAACTGAACTATAGTTTTTTTCATGTTTAAATCTATTCCGGGAAAAAGTACGCCTAAATTAAAATTTTATACATGGTCATATAGACTGACAGAGCGCCGAGAACGGCTTTGCCAGTAAATAGGATAAGTCAGAAAATGTTTTAAAAATCTTGTAAAAGCAGTTAGACAGCTGCGTAAGTGTATCTAATCTATATTGACAAGCCACTATTAAGAACCACAATGAGACTTCCCAATACTGATAAAACTGATTGGACAAAAAGCTACTTTCTTCCCTTCAGTCTATAAAGGACTTGAGGTACCAATGTTTGGCAGTTTCATCTGATAGGCTTTTGCTCACAGTTCTATCTACTGAAACAGTTTACGAGGGGGCACTATATTGTCGCTCTTCCTGCACAATTTCCTCACTTGAGCTGCAAATATGAAATATATTTGTGCAAGAACAAGTTTAATTTATATGCAATAATTGCACAAGATAGAGGAGGCTGCATTTACACTAAGAAGGTCGGATTCGGGTTGTTCCTTATTTCTATGAGAATTAAAATAAACGTGAGTTCGGTTACTTTTGCTTTATTCTTGTTGAATTGCCTGTTCAGTTTCGCAATTATTAGTCCGTTTCAGCTTGCTTTTGAAATCCGATACGTATAATTGAAATGAACATTCCGAACTTACGTTGCAATGTTCCGAACTACCTTGCGAGGTAGATAGAAATTTAAGTCGGCAAATTGTTTCTGCTTAACCAAGTATCTATTATTATATTCTATACAACAAATAATCTTCTTCTCCGTGATTTTACCAAAGGAATTCAATTCAAAGCTTATTAAATTCGAACTTCACGACGAACTTCACAACGAACTTCGCGAACTTCCGTACCAAGTTCCCAACTTTCCAACGAATGTTGACAAACGAATTTTAAAAGCAAGCTGAAACTGACTATAAACATCAAATTGACTATTGGTATTGAAAATCACTTTGACCTTTTCATCAACTGCCTGGGTGATTTTAATCTCTGGCCAATTACAGCGAAGAATTTTCATGACGTCAGCATGACGCACTAGAATTTTTCTGGGCACCCTGATAAGCCATGGAAATATGAAACTGTATTTATCTTGCGTGAACAAAGTTTGCTGTACCAAATCATCTTTTTATTGCAATTACAATTTGGTCTGTGCAGTTTCCGTGCAGCCCGCTCCTTGGAATATGTTAATTTGAGCCCGGATTATGTGCAGAACAATTGCAATATTGCAGAGGCAATATCAATAATGAATGTTTCTTTTTACCAGGGTGCAACTGTGCCCTGGATTTTTTTGTTTCCGCCCGTACACGAAACACACCCTTGTAATTATTAAATACGCCTTCTGATTGGCTAATCTTTAAGTAGCTATAGACTTACGTCACTCCCAAGGGATAAGTCATTGACTGGTTGCGTTTGTTGAATTTTATGCACTGACTAAGCAACAAAGTGAATGTAATTGAAAGCAAAGCTTGCATAACTCTTCTTGGCTTTACGTTCCTCCCAAATTCTCAATCGAGACTACTGTTTGGCGGACTCTTTACAGCCAAGACGTTGTGGGCTACAAGTTTGGATCGAATTTCGAAGGTAAAGTATGCATATCGTCGGTGGTACGATGAAACGGCATATGTGCAAATTAGGAACAACACAAGCGTTATAGTCCGTACTATTTAGCTCGCTAGCTGCTTAACCCAGTCTACGATACTCTTTTACAATACTTGTAATGATTTTGAAGACCCAGTGCCACTTTCTTGGCTTTCAACTGGAGAGTTTCAACGCTGCTGTGACGAGGAATCTTTTTCTAATTTATAAATTCTTGCAATCTCGGCGGCAACTTCTTCCTGTCGTGTCCAAACGACGGTTCGGACACGTGCTGACTCTGTAATTCGCTGCTGCTGTTGCTCAATAATAAACTTCGCAGAAAACTCGACAATCTTTTCAGCTACCTATACAAATAGCTCTCAAAACAAGACTCGTTACCCTTGGGGATCAGGAAAATTAGGCCCTGCGATTTGTCCAAACTTGCGGCTAATGGGGGGAAATATGTGTCGGTTCCTTGAAATTTGTGAACACTAAATCCGAACGTGACCTTTTTTATAAGTCGCTTCATTCGTCTGTCGGTCGACGAGAAACACGTAGTGGTGACCCCCATGTATATTTTGATATGTTTCGTTTGTTATGTTTTGTCAGCAATGGCAACTGGCCGTAGCAAACGACAAAACGTGGACGTGTGACTTCATCGTTTAATATGTAAACAACTGTCCGGGTTCTACACGTAAAGGGACTGTGAGAAAAGATTGTATTTTCTTCAACGACCACGTCAACAGCTGGTCTCCCATGTCCAGACTTAGTCGAAATATATCCTAGATTTGCAGGGGATTTGTACGCTCTGAGCAAAGAAATACTTTGTAAGCGGAATAGTTGATGAACATTTTATTATTACTCCGACTGGGACTCTCGGACGGTGGCGAAGCGGTTTTAGACGAAAATATACGCCTCCAAATATAAACTTAATTGTTGTGATAAATGCTGAACTGACATGATTTTTCTCGACGTTTTTAGATATCAAATGTGAACAGCTAGCGAGTAAAGTAAGTTTGGTTTTCGTGTTGTGTGTATTTCCGCATGGAAGTTATTTCGTCGGAGAATTTATACCTAGCTGAAAGCCCGCGACTAGAAGAGCCCGTACAATCACTGTATGCCGATGAACTACCACCAAAGGGAGGGCTGAACAACCAGAGAATAGAAGCGCATTCGAAATTAGCCGAAACGGTCGGCATTGAGAACACTATCATGCTGAATGCCGACGATCTTGTCAAGGCAACTGCCCGAAGTGTTCCAAGCATGTCTGGTGACGACACTGGCACCGGTCGTGACCAGAACGACAAGAATTTCGGCGTACAACCTCGACAAACTCGCACATACGCTTATGGAACGGGTAGGCAAAGAGGACCAGGGGTAGGGAGCAGGCGACGTTATTGTGAAAGTCAAAGGTCTCCTCCAGATAGCGATAATCTTGGCAGTGCTACAGCGGAAACTAGAACTTCGGTAATTCGCAAACGAAAGACAACGAGCTCCGAGTCGGAGTCCGAAGAAGCAAGCTTGGGAGAGAAGGAGGAGATGGAGAAGACAGACTACGGCAATTTACGTTGTTATGAGGAATTTGAGAAAGACACAGTAAATACCGGGGATGGTTCGAGTGCACGAGGTAATTACATCCAAAACACAAGCGATACCTGCCGGATAGATGCTTCGCGAAATATGAATACGACTATAAAACCAGACACCTCAATTGCGCACGATCGCGTTTCAGAGAATCTCAATATTCGTGGTCCCGTTTCATCAGGTGCCCGTTGCGTTTCTTACCCAATGTCTATGGTTGATACAAGAACGTACCCTCCAGCCGCAAATGTGTACCGACAACAACACGTACACGATTTGAATACTCAATTTCGGATGCAACACCCCCCTGAATATCCAATTTCGCAAGTCGAGCAACGGGGGAAGCATTTTTTTGACCGGACTGGTCGTATATCTGGACAGTCATCTGGTGGAGCTGGTATGGTACCTCAAGGCTACGCCGTTAACCCGCATGGAAAGTTTGGTATTCCGGATAACTTATACGTACAAACGCATGGAGATTTACCGTATGGAGGAGGATATTCTGTGTACGAAACGAGGTCACCAACGTCGAGTACAAGCTCAGGAAAAGACAGGGAGCAAGCGCCGGAACAGGAAGGCCTAAAAACTCACGGTGAGTACACCCAACTGTATACTGTTCTTTTTAAGTCTGCTTTAGCAAACAGGCAAAACTGAGCCTGGTGAACCCGGTGGGGGGAAGGGAGTGACCACTGCATTTCTCATTCAAGGCTAATCTATTTTGGCAAATGTTATTTCCTTTTCGCTATTGTTTTGTCAACTTGCCAACCATCGTGGAATTTGTCTCTCAAAGAGGTTTATATTAACGTAATAAGGTTTCTGGTTTCGTTCCGGGGGGATAAAGCTTAGTTTAAACTTTCCCTTCTGTGATAGACTATTCTTTACAACGTTTGCTATTTGCAAATCCATATTGTACCAAGGTAGAATTTCTTTGAAAATATATAAAAAAGGAAGGGGTTGACATTTCTATTTGGCGTCCACTTGTTCATTACGTAGTTGTTATTTCATTAGGCAGCAAAAACAGGATATTTAAAAATAATTAGTCTGTATTTCAACTACAAAATTCGAGAAGTCTGGTTTTATTCTATCAAAAGTTCTTTATTTGTCTAACCCTAAATTATTTCCGCTATTCTTAACTATCAAAAAAAGCTTTGCTAAGCATTTTAAAGTTTCTTTAATATACTAAATATTATAAGTTAAAGCATTTTAAGAATCACAGGCTCACAGCTGTGCTATTGTTTGGTAATTTCCTACTGTGATGCAACGGTGGGTCATCAATCTTTTTTTTCTCTTCTTGCAATGTAATTTTTGTTTGTTTTTAAATTTTGTACCCTTTGTAATTTACATTGGGCTAGGATTTTAAACCACTATTTAATCTATTCGATTACACTGTAGGTTGTTTTTTTTTGCTATATGGCTTTGAAATTTGAGTTTTTGGTTTCTAAATGTTTTGAAACAATTTACGGTAATGTTATTTCGAGGCATCTGTTTTGACATTTTTGGAAAGTTAATTGCAATAACAAAAAGAAAAATATGATGATTATGATTAGATGTTTTTAGTGTAAGAGTATTGTTAAGTGAATGATGTTTATTAACACTTAAATTAAATGGAGTTATAGGTCATTCCTTTGTTATTGTGATGGTTATCTGTTTATCATATACTGCAATCACTTAATAAATTATTTTCATTGCTGAGGCATATATTTAGGGATCAGTCATTATTTAAATAAGCTCGTTCCAATAAGTATTAATGTTCTTTTAAATAAATTATTTAATTTTAGTGATGTATTCAAAACATTAACTTATATAATTCACGTGGAGCCTCGCTATAATGCGGTGGTTGGGGTCCTTAGTGGTGACCGCGTTATAGATGAAGTGTGTTATTGCAAGGTACAGCCAAATCTCGTTCCCAGTAGTACTCTTCCCACTGGGAGCAAGATTGAGTACTGCCAGAAGCACTTTGTGTTCGATTCTAACAATCTAAATCGTGACTGAAGAAGCTTGAAGTCTGGTCAAGACTTCAACAAAATTGAATTGAAATAAGATTTTTGAGCATGGTTTTCATTTCTCAGAATGATCGCACTGCTGTGTTGTTGTTTTATCTTGTAATGATCGCAATTATTTAGCATGATAAGCGATCGTAGCCATCAAGATCGAACTGTCTCCCCATCAAGATTGAATTGTCTCCAGTGAGCAAAATAGAAACTTCAGTTTCAGTGTCATATACACATAAATTCTGTTGCTATTTTGCGGAATTTAACAGTTTGTGGTGAACTTTAGTGTTGTAGGTAAACATCTGTATAAGTCATCAAATGACAAACAAGGAAAAGTAAAATTTTGGGGTCCAAAGATCAACTGCGTTATACCGAGTCATGCGTTATAATGATGCGCACTATAGCGAGGCTCCACTTTATTACAACTCCATAGTGACGATGTTTTATTTGCATCTGTGACTGCATTTGCATTAAACACAGTCATGTTTCGGTGAAATGTGATTGTGTTTTATGTCATTAAGTGATTATGCTATGGAGAAACGTGTTTTTATGTTGTAATTGCACCATGAAACTGGTAAAAAATTTTGTTCTGTACAGTAAAGTCTAGTAGTGTACATGTAACATGAAAGCCAACTTTTAGCTGACGTTAAAGAGTTCCAGGGCATTGGCAATGGTCATACAGTTGCTTGCACCTAAGTGGAAACACCGCCCATCAAAACATGTTCTATTTCAACGTCAAACATAAAAGTTCTCCTTGGAAACATATTATGTTTCCCTTCGATACGTACATGCTTGTGCTCTTAGCCAATCACATCTTGCCAATCTTACAGTGTCAATTTCAAAACGGTTAACTTTTGAACATGTTTTGAACATGTCTTGATGGGTGGTGTTCAGGGTTCGAGATTAGAATTTTTTGTTGGTATCCAAGTAGGATACTAGCATTCTAAACTTGGTATCCTAACTGGAAATTTGGTATCCTGATTTTTTTAGTATAAAAACATGCCTAAATTTCAATTATCAGATCATTCAGATGTCATGAACTTAGAACTGCACAATGCAAATACAAGTCATTAGTCAAGAGTCTTTCTTTTATTTTACAGCAATTTAATATTTACATAATATACATAACATAAATACATAATACATCGTGTATTAGATTTAGACTTTAAAATCCATTAAAATCTGACTCTTCTGATTCTGAACTTCCAGAGTTAAGTAGTTGCTGAGGCTCATCTAAGACTAATTCTATTTCATAACTCGAAACATTACACGCATCTTTTCAAACTCTTTTTCATGTAATACTTGTATTGCTCTTTTGGCGGGATTTGTTCCTGGCGGAGCAGAACAAGCCTTGGCATTCGCAACACATTTACTATGTCCGTTACTTTGGCCATGTTTGCGTAGAGATTTGATGTGAAAGTTAGTACAGCCTAATTTCACAAATTTACTCAAACTATCAGCGTATTTACTGTTCATACAAACACTACAAAACATTTTATTGTTGATCAATTTTACCCACGAAAATGCACATCACAATTGGCTGTCGATGTTCTAACCAAGTATTTTAACATATCTTTATATTTATTTATTCATGTCTGATGTCATAAATATTTCAGTGAATATTTTAATAATTTTATGAACAATCAACAATGTTCAAAATAAAAACGATCTTCCCACGTGCAGGCTCCGGGTACGTCATTGATCCCGGATGTGAAATACTCGTCTCCAGACTTCGTGCGCCAAAGCGAGCATTCGCCAATCGTTTCGAAATTAAATGAAAATATCAAAATGAAATATGTTATATTATATGACTTGTGTATTATATTCATGACTTAGTTAAGTTAGTTTATACTTAAAGGGCATATGACTCGAAAATTAAGTTTGTCTTATTGAAAAGAACATTTAAAATGATAAAATAACATCTTTTGCAGTTTTTGGTTTCCTTGCTTCGTTTTTGAGATATTCCAGCTTGTTTGATATGCAAATGACACAACTTTCTACGTCACATGTGCATAATGAGTTATCAGAAAAGGTTACATATCTTTGCTATTATGAAAACATGGGCTTAACTCAAAGGAAGCATGTGCGTGTTTCTATCCACACCACCAAACTTGTAGAATTCCAAGTGATTTCGTTTCACAATAGCAAAGATATGTAACCTTTTCTCGGTAACTCATAATACTCATTATGCACGTGTGACGTAGAAAGTTGTGTCATTTGCATATCAAACAAACTGGAATATCTCAAAAACGAAGCAAGGAAACCAAAAACTGCAAAAGATGTTATTTTAACATTTTAAATGTTCTTTTCAATAAGACAAACTTAATTTTCGAGTCATATGCCCTTTAAGCCAGAGTTTTAGATATATTGTGGTAAATATTAGTGTTTAAGCACAAATTTCTTGGTATCCAAGTAGGATACCAAGGTTTCAACATCTGGTATCCAAAATTAAAAACTGGTATCGTCAGGATACTAGGATACCGCAAATCTCGAACCCTGGTGGTGTTTCCACTTAGGTGCAATCAGTTTAAAAACACAGACAGTTGCAGTTTTTAAAACACAATTGCATGATTTGACCATCTGTGATGTTGGTTAGATTTCTTTGTGATGCAGTTTTTCCATTACTGCCAAACCGGGTGTTCATTTACCGAAAGATTGCAATATTGCAATTCGCAGGTTGCTCAAAAGTTCCACTTTAATAAAATGTTGAATTTCACGTAATGTGATGACCTAGTCAAAGTTAATATAATCAAGTTAAACTTGAACATCACATTACGTGAAATTCAACATTTTAAGTAGAACTTTTGAATGTTGCAATATTCCAGGTAAACGAACATCTGGTTTGGCAGTAAAAAGTTCAAACCTGATGTAAGAAGAGTGCTTCCAGTTTGAGCTTACCAAACACCACAGATTTTCTCCAAATTACTGGACCAATGAGGGATGGTTCTTACTGGACCTCTAGGCTGAACAGTTTAGACATGATTGATCTATAGGGTTATCTAGTATAAATAAAGTTATTTAATTAATAATCATTTCAATGAAGAGAGTTTAAATACTAAAAATTCTGCATTGAACACTGTTGTAAATATGTTGTAAATATCTCTATTTACATGATGATGGCTGCATTACATTTTTGTATTAACTCATTGATGTTTGAGGGGACTCGTCTTTGACAAGTAAAATTGTCTGGTGTTAGATTAAAATAGAAAAAGGGCTATTTTCAGCCATCAATGTGTAAATTTTGATTACATTCTATTGCAGGCAATGCTTTTGGAGTTATTTCTCAATGAGTTTTTATATTTATTTTGTAGTTCAACACTTTTCATCTCCTGTAAGCAATATCAAGGAAGAACATGGGCAAGCATCACCTCTGCAAAATACTGTAACTGACCTTGATGTTGTAGGCCAGGGGAAAATATCTGATGAAATGACAGACAACAAGCAGCTTGATAGCAACAAAAACATCAAAGGGAAACGCAACCAGAGTGGGAAGACAGAGAACGCTAACAGGTGTGTTCAATGTTGGAAAACTTTTGCAAGTTCGAGTGCTCTAGCAAAGCACAAATTAACACACAGTGATGAAAGACGATACAGTTGTAGCATATGCAGAAAAGCTTTCAAGAGACAAGACCACTTGTGAGTAACAAACATTTTTGTTTTAATTAATTAATTTCTATAAGAACAGGTGTTGTTTGCATCTGAGAGCATGCTTTCTTGCATGTGCCAGCTCTACAAATAAAAAAAATATATTTTGTGTTCCCTTCTTCTTACCTCCTCTTTGTGCATTTGTATTACAAGAGGATATTTATGAATGGGTAAAGAAAAAGGACAGGTTGCGTTCTTTGAGTGTGTGCCATTGCTCAAATGCTGCAATATGTTCAACATAATTTTAATTTAATATAAATAAGTTTTGTGGAAACGCCATGTAAAATATTTATTTGCTAAGCTTTCGGGCTGTTGACTTAGGCCTTCATCGGAGCAATAATAATAAGTTGTTGGCTCACGTTATTTATTAGCAACTGATCAATTAAATCACGTAAGAATACAATGGTGTATCATGTTAATTTATTATAAATTAGAAAACAAAATCAAGAATGTTCTCCGAATAGGGCACACCACGTGCTGTTTAATGGCTGTCCCTCCTGAGAAATAGTGCGATGTTTTGCAATCTCAATAGACTCCCTTGTACTTCGCATGAAGTATTGCTTGTCGTTGGCTAAGAGTGAGGGGTTACATGTTACAAAAGCATGAAAACCAGCAATCAAATTGCAAAATACAGCACAGAAAACTATTTAACCAATACACCAAAGTTATAAGTTTTATGTTTGTTGTTGTTCTAGGAATGGTCATATGTTGACGCATCGTGATAAAAAGCCGTATGAATGTAAGTTTACAGATTGCGATAAAAGTTACTGTGACATGCGTTCATTACGACGCCATTATGAGAACTATCATCCAAATCCTGATTCAATGCAATCGATACAAAGTTCCACAGGGTCATTTAAACATGAAAATGAACAAATGCCATTCAAAGTAAGACCACACCCAGATGAGTGTTTTCTACAAGATGGAGAAGAAAATCAAGGTAGCCCTCAGTCTGTACAGGAAGTTTCTTTTCATGGCAAGTCCAAACAGGAAGTGCCACAGGGTGGTTTTGGGCGGAAAAGAAACAGTGACAGTATGTGTTCGAACAATTCTGAAGACTTGAACAAGATACGTGACAGCCATTCTCCACACCAGTCTCGTCTCGCGTACGATAAACCAGCGTCAGGTGTGGGTATGTTAAAGCAAGTTGTAGAACCTTCTCAGGACGTAAAAGGTGAAAAAACGGTTGTGGATGGGTATTCTCTACCTGGGTATTACCAATTCCAAGATGGTTATAATTCTCAATGGTATCCTTACCCACAACAGATGATTCAGATGTACCAAATTAATAATGGTCAAGTGATGATTTCCCAGCCTATTAGCTCTTATGGAGTGCCAAACAATGCGTATTGTTCTACTGATCCTCCTCAAATGGTGCCAAATTATCCTAACATTAACCAAGGTCCACCAAGCAGAACTAATGAGAGGGACAATGATGACAATACCTGGATAAATGCCAGAAAAGGTGAAGATGGATACCGTGGCTTGATGGTCATAGATTCTGGTGCTCCAACTGATCCAACATCTGTTGCTATTGTTAATGCCAAGGATCTCCCTAAACAAGCGCAGTATAAAGAAGGCAATGGCTTTCCACCTGCAGTTCAGTGGAAAACTGTAAGTAGTTATGTTTGTTCATTTATCTTGCTGCATCTAGCTATATCTAGCTGCATGTTGCGTTTATTTAAAATTTTCATCTTTATGGGGTTGTGTGTAATGATTGCACTCATTATAAAATAGTTAATAAATAGAAAATAATGTTGTCATTTCAACTGGGGAAAAATGTCTAACAAAAAGCAATTTGCCAACAGCACCCTAACACCTCTGCAACCCAAGTTCAATTCCAAGTTGGTGCTGTTGTCAGATTGAGAATTTTATGTTGGCTGCAGTTTGACTTCACCAAACACCACAAGTACTCCAGTTTCCCCTCTTGTAGTAACACTAGTCTAGGTCAGCTTTACTGGACCTCTAGAGAACAGTTAAGAAATGACTGATAGAGTTACATGTATTGAGTATAAGTAAAGTTAGTTTACTCTGGTTTCTTCCTCTAGTAACATTGTACCAATGAAGGATAAGTAAAGTTAGTTTAGTTTACTCTGGTTTCCTCCTGTACACACGTAAAAATCTCACAGCTTGTCAACAGGGTGTGTTCGCAACAGGCTTGTAGCAGGCTGGGAACAAGTTGTAACAATGCTGTTCATTCAAGAAACTGCTACAACCTTGTTAGCATCAATCTGTTAACAACTTGTTGAGTGCAGAGCGGTAACAGGTTGTTGGAACAACTTGTCATCAGTCTGTTGGAGTCATCAGCCTTGTTACAAGTTGTCAACAACCTGTTACAGACATGTTAACAGACTGGGACAGCCAGTGCGAACACATGACGGTGACAGCCTGTTGAACAGCCCTGTAACAACCTGCTTGCAGGTCTGTAACAGCTTGTGCGTTTTTACGTGTGTAGGCTGTAGTAACACTGTATCAATGAAGGATGGCCCTTACTAGACCTGAGAACAGTTTACACATAGATATGACTCATGACTGATAGGGTGGGGTTATCCAGCACAAATACAGTTGGTTTGGTATAGCTTACAGAATGGTAAGATAATCTTGGTGTGCCAGACAAACACGTTTAGGACGTGGTGGATGGGAGAGTCCACTGCGTGGATCTTCAGGCTAGTCTCTATAAATCATACCCTGGCTTTGCAACACAAGTTTCATTTGGGTGGAGCTGGAATCTACAATCCTGGCGAAAATTGTTGGCCACTTTGCCGTTCTTGACGATTGCGGTGTCCTGACGAGTCACGTGATTTAGTAGCACTTTGTATTCCGTTCGTTGGTTCGTTCGTTCGTTGGTTCGTTCGTTCGTTCGTTCGTTCGTTCGTTCGTTCGTTCGTTCGTTCGTTCGTTCGTTGATGCGGAAGCAATAGTAAGCGACGTTTTTACAGTTGATTTCAATTCCGCTTTGTGTTGCGAAGTTCGTTGGGAAGTTCACATATTCGATCGGAAGTTCGTTGAAGGTTGAAAAATTATCCAATCAAATTGCGAGCTTTGGATCAAAACTGATTATGATTGGATAATTTTTCAACCTTGGTAACGTAATTCCGAACTTCCGAACGAATATCTGAACTTCCCAACGAACTTGGCAACACAAAGCGGAAAAGTAATGCGAAATCAACTGTAAAATGCGATTTTTTTTACGCTAAACAGGACTTTAACGTTTTGCTTGAATGGCCACGATTGTAGTCGTGACGTCACCATTAAAGGTACTCTCAGCTAACTACGTCAATTGTTCCTATTTGGGGAAATTAAGAAAAAGCAAACAAGAACAGAAATGGGTGAATACAGTAAGTTGTGTTTGGAAAAAAATTATGGATATTGGCACATGTGTATAATCAGTAATAATTGATTCATCTACATCTTACTCTTGTGAAAATGTGGTTTAGAAACTGTAGTGATCTAACACTAAACTAACTTTGTCTACACGGATAACGCTATCAGTCGTATCTGAACTGTTCTTCCTAGCTTGGTTGGAGTTTCGATTGATTACCTTTGGAAATTTAGAAAACTTCGTTGCAACTGTCGGTCCTTGGAACATTGAATTTTCCTAAACGTCCTGTGAAAAGTCCATCCCTACTTTCCTGTTTTGAACAAAAGGGATGACATAGTTTAAAACAGGTTTAGGGAAACTCAAAAGGAACAACTGTTCCGACTTCCTAGGAAAGTTGCAACGACGTTTCGAGATTTGCAAAGGTGGTCATTAAAAGCTGCAATCGCAACCAAATGAAAAATAGTGACATTTACATGATCAGCTTTCTTATATTGACGTAACTACACCTGTCACCTGACTATCATTTAGTATGCTAGTATTATCTATGCAATGGAGAACAAACCAGATCCTTAGCTAACTGACAGCATTTAAATTAAATATGGAAGTAGAAAAGCTTATTTCCTAGACGCTACTTGGTAAAAAAAACCAAAACACTTTCACTGTTCGCGGCTTACAAGCCGTATAGTTTTCTCTCAAATCCTTGTGTTGCGCGAAATTTAAGAACTGCGAATTAGAAGCTCCATGTAGCTCCAAAGCTCTATATCAATTTTTCTGTTCATGTTACTCCTATATATAGGATGGTTATTTGAATAATAAGTTAAAGGCCTCTAAACTTTTTTTGAGTTTTCCTCAGACTTATCTCTCATAAAATGGCTGATTTTCCTGTATATTGTCAAAATTATAAAGTCCCATTGACTAAATATAGCAATGACGTATGTAATTGTTGCGTTACTTCCACGGGGTACTTTAATACCTTGAGTAAACTTCTGGCACCAAGGTATTAAATGGAGTATAGCTTTTAGTGTACCTAACTTTTTTTCGTTTGAAATGGCAATCCAAAGAAAGTCTTGCGTGTTTTCATTTTGAACATAGAGCGCGCTAGCCTGTGTGCAGACGCTGTTTTGTTGCCTCCAATGCGCAGACGCTTATAGGGATTAATAAACAGAGGAAGGAAACAAGCGTCTGCATGCACGCAGCGATCTCCGACTTTGCGGTTGCCTGAAATTTGAGGCTGTCTGAAATTTGAGGCTGTCTGACTCTATGCTTTTCAATGTATACTAGTGGAATTACGAATATTGTGCTGTGATTATTAATATGAGTATTGTGCTAATTGTTATCTGGACACAGCTAGTTTTCAGAAAATCCGTGTAAATTCGGGTAAATCGTGAGCTTGGTTGCTGGTCTTACTGTAAATATAGAGCGATTTTCTTCTGGCAAGAATGAGCCATTTAAAGAAACTGTGCTATTTTGGACGCGGAATTTTAGTGCTGGTTATAAGAAAGATTAAAATGCTTGGAAAAGGGGTCTTTGTTTCGTAAGCCTTGAAACATTTCAAACACAAGCAGATGTTTCCATAATTATTTCGGTAAGTTAGAATAGACGGGAAGCGGCCAGTGATTGGCTGAGCGACTGACGAGGGGAGCTTCTGATTGGTTGAATTTGGCTTTGTTGAACTTTGTGTTGACGAAGAAACTCATTAAAATATTCCCCTTGGCTCCGTAATTTTTCGATGTAAGGTCGGGAACGTTTTCTCTTTGGCTTTCACCGCTTTAAAACACCGCCTTGGACACTCCTTGGACAAGCTTTCCGAAGATATTTTCCTTTCAGCAAACAACCCACTCGATGAAATGGTCCGAGCAGCTTTAATTGCCAAGCAGAAAGACAAGAGGAGCGTTTGCAGAAGACAACATAGCTGGCAAGTTCTCTGTAAATTATTATTTCGCTATTCGACAATTATTGCGAAACATCTTTTGCATCATTCGGCTGCGTAGCATTAGACAACGGAGTTGTCTGTACAGGAGTGCTTGAAAACCTTAATGCATAGCTGTAAATATGGAGCATTTCGACTTGACAAACGAAAGTTGTCGATTAATAGCTTTAAATATTCCAAATAACTTTCTTTTATTATAATATAAGGGTCTGTTTTCTTCCTGAATTGTGTAATTCAGGCATTTGCATGTTCTGGTTCTCCTAGCTGCTGATCTGGGCTATATTTCAGTTGATAATCCTGCTAAATATTTTGTTTTAAGATTTGCGTGCTACACTTTTCCATGTATAAAAGCGCAGTGTGAAATCTTTGAAACCAGATCTTTAGAGCTGTCTACATTGCAAGGGATGCACTATATTATATATACAATAACAAATCGACCTGAGTAGTCTAATTTAAACTCAGGCGACACTTGTTCAAGTATTCTACACGAATCGGTTTTTAAAAGCCCAACTTCATTTTTTTTCCTTCTGTTTTCTCACTGTGGTTTTCTGAAGTGGTCAAGTTCAACCGGCTTGTGTTAGCTTGCAACAGAATAACTAATTACCAAGGCAATAGACATTATAACAACCCTCGTGTCTTGAACTTCGTGAGAACGAAAGCTGTTAATATGAAACGACCAATTCCCGTGTCAAAGCCAACGAAGAATAATCGTCGTTCACTCACTGCGATACATGTAATCTGACATTCGTTGAGTTCCGCTTCTGACTTTGTCCGTCACGTTTCGAAGACTGTGGCGAGAGAAGGGGTCACAAATTATTACAGTTTATGTATATTTTAAAGGCGTCTGGATTTTCAATCAAGTCGATAAGATATGCCTGATTTTAGTTTTATAGTTGGATATGAAATTTCTGCGAACACCGTCGTTGCTCTTGTCGTCTCCTTGCCAATCGCTAGTTGGTATGCAATCTTGAACTTTCTACGTGCTTATTTAATACATCACGCACTGTTTCCTACGTAAAGAAAGATTGGATCGAACCTAGCATTGAACCACTGAGGCTATCGGTTGGGGCTTTGGTAGACTTCCGCTATTATTTAACCAAACGTTTTGAGGGGAATGAATATTAATACTTAGCACAGTGTCCATGTGCAGCCATAAACTCAGACCCCATCCACACGTATACGTTTTCCTAGCGTTTTCATATTGTTTCAGGTAAGAGGCCATTGTTTTCTGCTCCCCTGAGGACCGAGAACGATATAAAAACGCTATGAAAACGCATACTTGTGGACATGGCCTCGGTTACTCAGAATAGGGAAATATTGAAAAGAGTCTGACGTTTCGTTTTCACATTAAAACGCCTTTCCGGAAATATTTAGGTAATCACATCATGCAAATATAAATACTTTAAATACATTAGAACAAGCTGCTGTCAACCAATCAGCGTGCAGAACTTGAATGTGTGTTGGGTCATGGGTGGCAAGGGTGGAAGGAAGCTAAGATCACTAACAATATATAAGGTCACTCTCAACTAGATTGTATTTCTGTAACACTAGTAAACATTACATTAGCATGGGATATTGAGTCTAGCAGCAATTTTTTAGCAAAAGGAACAGATGTGTTTTTGTGTTTTTCAATAAATTGATAAAATTAGCTTTCTTTCAAGAAACTGATTTGGGAACTGCATGTGGGAAATTAAGAAAAAGCAACAAGAACAGAAATGGGTGAATACAGTAAGTTGTGTTTGGAAAACAATTATGGATATTGGCACATGTGTATAATCAGTAATAATTGATTCATCTACATCTTACTCTTGTGAAAATGTGGTTAAGAAACTGTAGTGATCTAACACTAAACTTACTTTGTCTACACGGATAACCCTATCAGTCGTATCTGAACTGTTCTTCCTAGAGGTCCAGTAACAGCCATTCCTCATTCAACAGGTATTAGTATAGGTGGAAACTGGAGTAGTTGGAGACAACCTGTGTTGTTTGGTAGAGTCACACTAGAAATTATTTTCTTACATGTGCCCCAGGTGAAATATTAGTCTGATAACTGCATTAAGTAAGTATGCAAACTTGGGTTTCAAAGGTGAGAGGTGTGTCCTAACTGCATGCTGTGCCACTAACACTTCATAAGATACATGTACTGTAGATGGTAGACAGTGGCAGATTAACCATTTTATCTTTAAACTAGTCCAACTTGCCAAGCCTTCTACTGTATAAAATCATCTCGCATTAGCCAGAATAAAGTTCTTAACATTCAGCTTTGAAATGAAAGGCTTTAATAAGATTGTACAGGGGCTACAAGATTGTGCAGGAGCTAAGGTGAAAAGTAAGAAGAAAAGAGTAAAAACAAAACTGAAATTTAAAATCAACTACCACTGATTTTCTTTCTCTTTCCTGTCTGAATTGGTCTTTAGTATCTTATTCTGGCTAACGCCAGACAATTTTATTCACCTCTGGGGAAGCCCTCGGACAGGAATGAGTTAATGGAGTTGTAGACAGAAAATACAACTTGTTTTACTGGGGTGGGTGGGTTATTTTTAGTGTAATGGGGGTGGGGCTTAATAGAGGAAATTTAAAATGGGATTTATGTGTAGAATTGTTAAGTTAATAATTAATAATTATAGACAGTGTATATTTGTCAGACATCTGGTTCATATAGGGGCTGTGTTTAAGCCTGTCTTGTTCACCAGCAACCTTGGGAATATTCTTTGTTTCTTAGAAGTTTATGATAAAGTACTGTACATGGGTGGTGGAAGGTAAAAATTATTGGGGGGGGGGGACTGCGAGTGCCTGAAAGGCGCAAGACATCTAGGGGGGTCCAGGGGCATGTTCCCCCGTAAAATTTTGAATTTTTAGGTTTCGGAAATGCTATTTCCAGCGTTTTCAGGTAGTTTTCAGTGAGGTTTTATGAGATGTTGAGTGAGGTTTTGAGTCGGAAATACAAAGTCATAAAAAGAATTATACTGGCACGTTTGTGCAATTTAATATTTTGAAACTTCAAGATAAAATAAATACGTCTTACAAAGTTAGCTAACAGCTGCTAAGTTTTAAAGCTTCCAAAAACGTTTTTTGGGTGGGGGTGCAGATTTCACCACACGCCATTACAAAAGGGACGAGAATGCAATAAAAATTATTTGCTGGTGTAAGAGATATATTTCATTCAAACAGTTCATTGTTTTAGGTTTCAGTGAACAAGGACAGTTCTGGTATGCCACCATTCTCAATGGGAAACAATCCTACTTCAATGCAATATCCTCCAGTTAATGTTGGCATAAACTTGCCTGACCGAAAAACCAACCATGATCAATCTACTGCACTTAATATTAGCATCCCACCAAACCAAGGAGAGAAAAGGTTACATGAAATGGATCATAGACATCTTGGTGCCAAGCGCCACTGTCCAGCTCAAACGTTACCTTTAAATATTGGAGAAGAACGGCTTTTGAAACTTGGTGATGGGAACATGAAGCCACCAAATTCTACTGAAAGTCCTCAGGATGAGCTGTTCAGAAATCCACCAGCCACACCTCCTCGGAAACCTAGGCCAAAACCAGACCCTATTCATATCCCTTGTTCAAACTATAGTGGTTCACCCATGTCTCCTCCTATCTACACTCCTCCACCAATGTTAAGTCCAAGAAGTATTTTCCATATTAGTAGTTCTCTCACACCAAGATGCATTGGTAGTACACCCCTCACACCAAGCAGATTTTTTCTTGGAAACCGAAGCAGAAAAAGTAAGTTGATTTCATATTACAGGGCTTTGAATGATGTCGGACTATGAACTCAGGTGAAGAATCAGGTTATAGATGTTACTCTGACATCTCTGAGTGAATCAGTGATGGATTTACAGGGGGGGGTGTACCCATCTGGCCTTGGCCAAGGGGGTGCAGGGGGTGCCAATTACTCAATTAGTAATTGCTGCAGTGGGATGCGATGCGATGCGGCTTTTCAATGAAAATGTCACATTTCTAATGTCTAGCTTCCTTGGATTTATTGGATTTTCCCCCATTATTATAATTTTAAATGTATTTGTATAAATATAAAACGTCCACTTTATCCCTAAATTTATTTGACACCTTCCAGGTTTGATAAAATGCGCTATTGAAAATACAATTTAAAACTTTTAAATCTTTCTTCAAAGTACTGTCAGAATGCAGGAAATGCCATTTCAGAGGTCCAAATTTCAAAAAAATTTCCGAGGGACCATGCACCCGGGCCCCCCTAGGAATGGTTTGACTAAGGTGAAAAAAATTCTAGATCTGCCCTTGCAGCACCCCCCCTACCAGATCAAGCTGGATCCATCGCTGGAGTGAATGAACCATACTGGGCAAGCACCAGTAAACTGTCTATTGAAGACACTTAGAGTAACACTTGGAGTTACCATCACTTGGAGTAACACTTTAACATCACTTGGAATAACACTTAGGTATAACCTCATATTACTATTGTTCCCAGTAGACCGTGAACACCCTGTTTTCAAATAGCCACTGGAAGAAGGCAGTTGGTTAGTTTGAAGCTTTCAGAAAACCATCACGTGATCACACTGTTGTGTCTTCTCATGTGAAAACACAACTGCTCTGGCTAAGCGGCTCAACAGTCAAGGACAGTCAAAATGAGTCGCTTCAGGTATTTAAGCGAAGAACAACTTCGATTACAGTATCTGGATGAAGAAAATACTTTTGTTCGTCTTTTGGAAGACGCATGAGCTTTCGTTGAGATGTTTTGATGCTCTGTTCGTGTCGAGACGGTTGAGAGTAAACAAATAACAATCAAGGTGCGACCACTTCATCTCAAATTTCAAGTATGAGAAAATTGTAATATTGTATCACGTGATCAATTTAAGAAATGGTTGTTTCGCGGTTTACTGGGAACAATAATACTTTGCTGTGGTGCACTGCAAAGTTTGTTGGGAAATTTAGTTGGAACTAGGAGTGACACTCGGTATAAAAATGAACTATGACAGGCTGGCTTTTTTCAGTTTGTGTATTCAGTGACATTTTACTGTATTTGTACAAGACCTAATCATGTATGTGTGATTATACATCTACTATTCTTAAAATCTATGCATTGTGCCGTTAAAGCTGTTCTTTTACTTATATATTTTTAGATAGCCTGGATGGTGGTGAAATTGTCTGTGACCAGCCAGAAGTTCTTATTCCTGAACCGTATGTACTTTTATTAGTTTATTTGCATTTCATCTAATTGTACACAGTGTATTTAGAGAATGTCTCTCTGAATGAATACTAGCAATTTTAAGTGAGTGATTTGACTAGTTGGTTTATACCTTTGTTACCCTGTATGAGCAATAGTTTAGCTGTGCCTCATTGGTTGATTACTTATTCTGTGCTGGTACCCTCACTGCACTGTAGGCTTGGTTCAAGCCAATCTCCTTTCACATACCCCAGTCCCCCCTCTACTGAGAAGTGGTGCTTCAAGACCATAGTTCATAGACACAATACTGTGTACACAAATACACAATGCTGTCTTCCCTGTCATGTTTCTGTGTTGGATTAACATTTATGTGGTTATTTAACAGAAAAATCAACATTGGTGCCCAGTTCCAAGCTGAGATTCCAACTAATGTTGGTAAGTTTAGTTAGTTTATTCATGTTTTTCTAATAAGCAATAAATTTGTGGACATACAAGATTTATAATTTTTTTTAAATAGTGTGAATAAATTAAATTGAATTGAATTAAATCTGTAGCTTAAATTTACACATGTTTCTTGTGTTTATATTATTTTAATATTGCATCTTTCTTTTTCAACTAGTTCCTCGCAAGGTAGCTGAGTTTGACAAACATCGAGCTGCTGTGTGTTGGACTCCATTTGAGCATGAAACAAAGAAACGAAGTCAAGAAAGTTAGTATTAATACAGATGAGATAAACAAATCTTTAGTATTAGCTCTGTTTTTAATTCTAACAACTTGCAGTCGGCTGTGGTATGGTGCTTTTGTACTAAAGTTGTTACTGATTTGATTCTTATTAGTTGAAGCTTTCTTGGACATGGCTTGTTCAGTGGCTGTTCACGGTGGAGGGTCTAACAAAGAGTATGCTTTGCATGTCTTGTTCAGACTGAAAGGAAACATCAAGGTATACTATCAGAGAAAAATACATAGAGAAATTTTACTTTTGGTTGACTGACTGACAACTGGCTGGCTGGCTGACTGACTGACTGACTGACTGACTGACTGACTGACTGTAACCAACCAAGTAACTAACTAACCAACCACTATAATCAACTGACAGACCAACCAACCAATCAAACTGACCAACCAACCAACCAAGTAACTAGCCAACTAACTAACCAACCAGTATAATCAACTGACTGACCAACCAACCAATAAATTTATTTTATACATATTGTACTGTATATACATTCCTGCCTACAACCAACCTACTTGCGTACGACATACCTACGTACGTACACACCTACCTACCTACACTGTACTACTCACTTTACAGTCCTACCATAGGTGTACCAGGTGGGAGGGGGGGCAGGGGACAATTGCCCCCCCCCCCCCACCCCACGTTTTAAAAATGAAAATTTCGGGCACTTTTTGAAAGAAAATTCGGGTAATATTGCTGTTAAATATTCATGATCGTATGTTGAATACGATCTAATAATCGACAGTCGACTCTTAATTTTTCGGGCAAAAATGTTTTGCCCCCATGCAAACGTAACTGGTCAGGTACGCCTATGACTGTCTTACAGTGCTAATGTATGTATCTTTCCTATACATTTCTGCCTGTGCATGCAAACTAACACTTGTATAATTTCCTGCAGCAAGCTGTTAGGCACATACTGGGCAACAAAAGCGCCATTCAGAAAGGAGATGGTTTAGCTGATTATCACTATGAAGGTTCCGAGAAATGGTCAGCAAGAGAAAGACTAAAGTTCCGTGAAGCACTTGGGCTCAAAGGAAAAGATTTCTTCCAAATATCTAAAGAGGTAATTGGATTCTCCAAACCTAAAACTGCCGTGTTTACTTGCTGTTTAACTTAAGAGAGAATATATACGAAAAACTTGTGCTTAGCTGAAAAACGATTAACAGTCACGACGTCAAATTTTTGGAGAAGTCCTTTACGTTTCATCGATGCCTCAAAACATTTATTCTTTTCCTGAGATGAAGTTTATATAGGTGGAAATGTCTTTAATAAACGCTGTTGTGAATACCGAGTGGCATGCATTTGGTTTTTAGAGTCAAAGTTATTATAGAAATTGCAATGCAAAAAAATAGTTTGACAATTTTTATTGAAACGTTTTGTGTTGTCCTTCAGGTGGAGACGAAATCTGTTTCACAGTGTGTTGAATTTTATTATCTGTGGAAAGCAACTCATCCAGAAGCAATGAGATCGCGAACAAGATATGCAGAGACGGAGTCCGAAGTACGTGATGTTCCTTAATGTCTGTATTATCGGATGTTTCACCTTGCGTTCCCATCTCGTTGTGTTTTTGTTCTTTGCTTATTAATATTTGTTGTGTATGTTTCAGTCTGAAAATATCGAGTATTTCAGTGATAACGATGGGAGTAGCACCTTGGTCTTCGAATGTGACTTCCCAGAATGCAATTCGGTAAGTAACCTCGTGACCAAAGTCGTGTAGTCCGACTCAGAACGTTTTGTTTGCGTCAAATACCAGCCTTTGATAAGATTATGTGTTCGGTCAAGATTAGGATTTGTTTTCTGTTTTCGTGGTTGTGTTAGTAGTTTGTGGTTTATTTTTTGGTCGCTGCTGATGGTAGTTACAATTGACCATACTGACAAAGATGGCGACTTGTACATTTAACCACAATCCTTTGCGTACAGTAAATATTGTTTCTTGCAGAATTATTGGAATATACGGTTTTAAAACGATCAACTTTGCATGGTAGGAATGAAGTTCTTGCTTTCTTAATCCATCTTAGCACGATAAACAATGTTTAGTTGTTATTTGAGCTGATTTGAGGTCGCAAAGCATTGTGATTAAATGTATCGCCGCCATCTTTTTCGATACCGTCAATGGGCTTGTCTCATCCCCACGTGACCCTGACCTCTTCCTTACTGCGATTGGTCAAAATTATACAGTAAAAACCCGCTAACAAGAACCTACCACTATTAAGGACTATCCCAGCCTGATGTGGTAAAATGTAGGTTCTTGTTAGCGGGTTTTTACTGTAGCGTTTGAGGGCAAAATGTAATCACAATAAGGAAGAGGTCAGGGTCGCGTGGGGGGTGAGACAAGCCCATTGGTGTTGGTTATGTGCTGGTGTTTGTGTTTAGGGGAGCACGGGTGGCGTGTGCTGTTAGCGCGCTGCCTCTCACCAAAAAGTTAAGCCCAGTTAGACGGGGTTAGTACTCAATGGGTGACCGCTTGGGAATGACCCCGTTGTTGGGCTTGGACTCATGTGAGTAGAGTTGTAGTTGATCTCTCCTGTGCTTCGAGGGTTTTTCGCCGGGTTCTCCGGTTTTCCTCCCTCCATAAAATCAACACCTAACATCTTAGCTGTGTGGTCTGAACTGTGTTGTTGGCGGCTGCTTGGAGCGCCTTTGATATGCCTCGACACGGCCACGTTGATCTGCGTCCTTCGCAATTCAGCCACTGGCTGCAAGTAAGGATGATTAGCCCCCAGTCCTTTATCCTTGTTGTGGTGTTGAAGCTGGTGATGGTACTAGTGGTAATTACGCTGTAGGTAGGTATACGATGTCAGTGCTTTAGTTCGTTGGTTCTTTCAGCACTTTCAGCATGGATGGAGTGATAGTCTGAACAATGAAGATTTTTTTTAGATGTTGTTTGCTAAACAATTTCCTCCAATTTTTTTATAGAAATTCATCTCAAGACAAGCTTTAAATGGTCATATCAGAGTTCACGGAGGAAGGTTTGTATTTCTTTGTATGAATTTATACAAGATAAGACTGTCAAATTCACTGGTCTCTATATATAGAGATCAGTGGTCAAATTAGTGTGCGTTGAGTATTCAAGATTTTCTAAATTCAAGATGGCGGAGTGTTTTGTCAATACTTTGGCCTAAAAGGGTACACCAGAGTTAATTTTTTCATCTCATTGGCTTATTTTTTAAAACTTTTATTTTTTGGTATCTCTTTAACATAAAGTGCCATATTTCTGATCTATTTCTAGCTTCATGAAACCTTCAGAGCCGAAACGAGTTAAAGTCAAACCGACGAATCCCGACAACAGTAACTCAAACACTTCGGGATCAACGAACGCTGGCCGAGCCGTCACGAAACCCCCCAAACCACCTGCGGCATCAACTGCATCGGTCGTACCAAATGGTGACGGAACTTTACCAGAATTTGCATGCAAAGTCTGTGGAAGGTAAGTTTGATTGAAAATCGTTCATGGGGTGAATCGTTCAATCGTTTTTCGATTGATATACGGGTTATATAACCTAGGGTAACACTGAATCTTAAAGTGCCTCTATGGTCTGTGAGATCTTATTAACACATATTTAAATAACTTAGGTTAAAAAAAAA
This sequence comes from Paragorgia papillata, assembly GCA_035771165.1. NCBI lineage: Eukaryota > Metazoa > Cnidaria > Anthozoa > Scleralcyonacea > Coralliidae > Paragorgia > Paragorgia papillata. Next base: position 1,752,422 of record JAWNZC010000189.1, read on the forward strand.
TGTTTCCCGAAATTTTTTCTCAAAAATATTAAATGCTCGCTCATTAACAGTGCTCCGAAGTTGGCCAAATCAGCCCAAATCGTGCCATTTTGAAAGTTAGACCGTTTTCTTGGGCCTGGGCTCTAATTGATAGATTTACGTCACAGTCGGAACACCAAAATTTCTTCCACCGAGTCTGAGTCAGACGAACCATCTTGGAACATATTGATGAATACATCTAAAGTTTTCATTGCTTAAATAAAGGTTTAAGAGACGCAATACCAAAAACACACTAAATAGTCAGAAGTTCGGTTCCGACCGTGACGTCACAGAGTAAACTCGCACCATGTCCCTAATGCACGGTCACAGTTATAGAGGTACGAACTTTGAAGCGCTGTTAATGGGCGGGGATTTAATATTTTTGAGAAAAAATTTCGGGAAACATTTTCTTTTAACCTAAGTTATTTAAATATATAAAGATCCCACAGGCCATAGAGGCACTTTAAACTTTGTTCTGGTTTGTTAGTAATCGTATTCTTTTTTTTCTGTATTGTTTTAGAATATTCCACAAGATCAAAAGTCGTTCTGCTCACATGAAGACCCACGTCAAACGTTCAGACGACGATCGCAATGGGGCATCGAAATAGACGAATTATCCCTTTGTATCCTTCGTTGTTCACCAGAAACATCCATACATCCTAGTTACCCCGCACTACGACCGTTCCTAATTTTCACGCACGTTGTGGTGCGGCCCGTTTAAGTTATTCTGGGTAACATAATTCGTTGAACTATTAAAGATACTAAACACCCAATGCCCGTCGCTATCACGACATAATGGTAACTTCCTATAAGGAAGCCATTCGACCCAAGAGTCTGCTTCCGAGGCAGTTTTCCGCTTGTTCCCTTGGTTTCTGCGTGGAAAACAAGCTACAAGCTTAAAAAAAGTAGATACAAAAGTAGATACAGGTCCGTAACGAAATTCATCCCGAAATGAAATTCGTAGGTTATCATGTCAGACCTAAATCACAGGGCGCAGGCACTTATATAGTGACCTCTGTCCGGTAGCCTGCGAGCAGGCTCTCTTACGTCATCTTTTTGAAACAGCGTTTAGATCTCCGTGTTGGTGTCTGTGTAAACATTCGGTGCGCGTGCGCATTAAAACATATATATTTTTTCCTGTCTGATAATTTAGACACTTGTTGAGAATCATGGCTAGATCAGTTAAACATATGTTACTTTTTTACCATTTTTTATAAGTTGTACATAGCCAAAATTAGAGTCGCATATTCTCTCACTTCACTTGTAAATAAATTGTACATAGAATGGTTCTTAAAATATTTCCATTGTACCTTTCAAGAAAAACTAAAAGTTTTACGCAGCCATTTCACTGTGATTCACGCGATTCGGAAGTTCACGTCCAAATCATCGCTTTATGCTTTTCCTTGAAAGTGTACAGTAAATTTACATGATCCATATTGCAGAGATGCAAGTTTAGTTGTTAACACTCATTTGTGGTTCTCCAGCCGTAGTAATGCTTGCTCATGCAGCGAAAAATAAGTTCGGAAGAGGCTCTTATTTAGAAGAACTTTTGGAGTTATAAAGATTGACGTTTGCAGCTCTTCCATATCTCACTTCGTTCTTTAGATATTGAGATTTGCGTGATATGCAAATAACATCAATTAGACGTCACACTGTATAATGACTTGTTGGAAAATCATGTCTATTCTTGCAATCATTCAAGTAAATCACTTAAAACTTTTCATGTATAGCATCCTGCGATATACGAAAGCACATGAAAGTCAAAACTGATTTCGTTAAATAATCTCAACTTGATATTCAAGATTTTCCAACAAGCCATTATATGCAGTGTGACGTCTAAGTGATGTTATGTAATATTTAAAACAAATCTCAATATCTCAAGAACGAGGTGAAATAAGGACGAACTGTAAACGTCCATGTTTATAACTTTAAAAGTTCTTTTAAATAAGAGAGTCTCCCAAAGTTATTTTTCGCTGCATAAGCCGTTTAAGAATTATACTTACTGGTGTCATGTGAGACCTGGAAGTATGCTTTCGTAACTTACAGGATTTACTAGATAAACTGTCGAGGTTTATAGTACCGAAATACTGACGTTTTGAGAAGAGCCTTTCATCAGAATTTACTATGATAAAGGGCTACGCTCGAAACGTCAGTATTGGCAGCTTACCACCTGAATGATTTGTGTGAGCAAGCACTACTCCCGACTGGATGCCCACTGAGTTTTGAAATTATCGTTCATTTGAGTTTCTGTCACGCAATGGCGTAGCCACGGTTGATCCTGGGCACTAGCTGGGAATCGAAGTATTGGTGAGGGTGACTTGATCAGAGTCTCGCGATGAATTCTGGGTGACTGAAACACCTGCTCGTGGTCAATTAGTGAATTCAAGATGGCCGACATTTACGTCATTATTTCAGTTTCCAATAAACTGTTCCTTACTGCACAGGGGGCGGGAACCCCCTTGAAATTGACCTACAAATCATGGAATCTTGGCATCCCCTGCCTCGTTGACTGGAAGCTAGTGTCAACCTAGCCTGGTACCCTAGCTGGCCCAATTTCAAAAGAAATATGGGCCAGGTAACCACTAATCTCATTCTCGCGTCATCAGGGCTAAATCTACTTAAGACGATTGCAGTTTTACTCATAGCCACTAAAAACGCGCGAAAGTTCAACCAATAGGAAAGCAGAAGTCTTTAGTGGTTACCTAAGCCCATATTCTTTGATTGGGCCAGGGTACCAGGCTAGTGTCAATCATCACTTGCCTGCACTTAGGCATATATATATAGTCGATCATTGCCTGAGTGGTCGCGGGCCGGGTTACGCCACTGTTGTAGTCATCACATTGTAGTCATCTAGAGATTGACCTTGGAATCCTGTTGATATTCATTTTCTCGATTGTGTCTCTCAAAACGAGGCTAAGCTGAAAAATGCTTAATTTTGTATTTCATTCTTGTTTTTCCTTTAATGGTATATTTAAGGCGTGTGTTGCAGGCCTAATATTATTGAACCCGTGTACAGAAAAAAGCTTGATTTGTGAAAAAGAGCAAATGCTGGTCATTTTTATTATTAATAATATTAAAATGTAAGATTATTCTTGAGCGTTTAGATGGTAAAATAAATATTTATTGGGTTAGAAAAGTAAAATGGTGTTTTTTGATGGATTTCAGGGTGACTTCCAATGGTTGCTGATTTTTTTTATTCCATTGTTTTTTTTCTATCTGAAATATCTTTCCTAAGTTTTGGTCATTTTATACCAGGATTTGGACGGCCATTGTGCCATAGAACAATGGCTGAGTACAGCGGCGAGGCCAGCATAAACTGAGTGAGGGGGTCCACGAAGCGCGGAAGGCGAGACAACCATGAGGTATCCTCCACCCCCCCCCCCCCCCCCTCCCAACAGTTTCTCGTCGGATTTGGAAGAATTACAAAATTGGTGGTCCCCGTGGCCTCGCCACTGGCTGAGTATCCTGTTTCATAAAAAAAGACAAAAGCAGAAACACAAACATATATTCGTCAGCGGTTCCTCATGAAGAGTATTTTTTTTTGCGGCGGAGAGGTTTGTTTACGTCGCCCCCAAAATAGTTTTTCACACATTTGAAAAATGTGTCCTTTTTTACGCGAGACAAAAATATTTGTGCGCAAATTCTAAAAACGTTTAAATGCATTTTCCTTTGAACTATTTAGTCCAATTTATAAAGTATATGATATTCACCATAATTTTAAAGGTGCCGTCCAGTCCGTTCTGCGCATGATCCGAATCTTTGTTATGAGGATTGAGGGGTAATAATTCCATGTCCTCTACATACACCAAATAGGAAAATCATCCTAATAATTCCCTTAGTGTACCGTCATCGTACATCATAAGCGATGAAGCGGTTATCAAAAATAGAACTTTTCGAAGACGGTCTTCAAAGTGGAACTTTTTGAAAACGTGTGGACGCGGATTTTTTTGAAAACGGATAAAAAAAAGTTGTGTTCGCAGAACCAAAAGCAAACATTCACATAGCATATTACATGAAGTTCTCAATCCAGGATATTTCAAGTTTTATCACGTGATGCCATTCAGCGCTTCTGATTGAACGACTGACTCATTGGAAGACTCGGAGAAGAATGAAAGATGGTGGCTTTTAAATGTTTATATTGCTGAACTTCTTCACCTTCAAGAAACCATTTTGTTGTTTCCCAATCGCCCAATGTCACATTATTCGAACAGTTTAAACAATAAGGTTCCAATGTGTCCGTGTAGTATTCCTAAAGACATTCCACACGAAGGAGAAGGGAAGCGAAGAAAACGAACCAGTGGAAAATGGTTTTGAAATCTTGTCTGGTGAGAGTGGCAGTGACGAAGAACAAGACGCATTAGGAGACCAAGGATATGTCCCCTTGGCTCAAAGTGAGGATGAAACTGTTATTCCTGATGTTATAGAGGTATGTAAAAACGTGCCTTATGTGTGACAGTTTTTTATACAAAAATAAATTAAATGAAACACACATAATTATAATATATATTATTATTTAATTTAATTTTTATATAATATTTTATTATATCATATGGATGTAATATAACAGCATTTCTGATTGGCTACTGTGTGTAGTCGATGGAGCATTACAATTTCAAACGTAATGAGAAACTCTTTCTTAATCAGTGAAATAAATATTGTTTTTTTGTCTGATTTGACTCTGTTATAAAAGAAATGGTTCATGGTTTGGCATACTCCATCGAGTTATGGATGCAGTTGGGAGAGCACTTAAAAATCTAGAGTTTTTATTAGCTATCGCCTCGACCAACTCTTATAGAAATACAACCAAAAGTCCAACTCGCATTGGAACCTTTGAAGTTTATGTCCTCGTGCGTGTCACCTCGCGCATCTTGATTCCTCGCCATTCTACACCATCCTACGCCATCCTGGCAAGTTCCCCCCGGCAGTTTGGACCTTCAAAAGAAGGTTAAAACTGCTGGGGGAACTTGCCAGGATGGCCGTAAAATATCACGCCTGCGCATTGAAGAAATGCAGATAAGTTGTCACTCGAGTTGGACTTCTGGTTGTATTTCTATTCTGTGCCCACGTTCCCTTCACCCAGCGGGTGGGGAACAAGAGGCTCTGGGATAATCCATTCACACCATCACAGGATTCTTGTTATCTGGAAGAAGAGTTATATAGAGTTCACTGTGTTCATCAGCCAATGAAATATTGATGTGAAACAGATTATCCCAGAGTCTCTCGTTTCCCGGGTGGGGAATGTGAGCTCTGGGAATGAGATTGGTGCTCTCCCAAATCCCCACATGCATCCATAACTTGGTGGAGCACACCAAATCATGAACCATTTCTAAAAGATATAATATAAACTACAGTAACACATTAGAAAAAAGTTAGAGGCATCTATTAATCCCTTGGTGACTGAGAGCTCTCCCCTAAAAAGACTGATTCAGTCATGAAGGAGTTAAATGTGATTTGGGCTTCTGATGGTTTTGCTATTATAATTACAGTATAATATAATCCAGAAAAATTTCTGCAGTCAATGAAATTAATGAAATTTGATACCAAAAGTGATATCAACTAAGTGAATGATCTTACACTAAGTGAGCCCAATTTTTAGAAAACAAATTATTTTGTATTTAATCCAGGAAGGAGAAGAAGTTCCTGTTTATATAATAAATGAGCCTGATGAAGAGCCGAGACAACCAGAGCCAGATAATGACACTCCATCATCCTCATGTGCTTTTTCTTCTACAAGAGAGTCTCGGATGGGTGAAGGTGTTGAATTAATTTACTTCAATTTATATTTTTAAAATTTTGGTTAAACCTGGGTATGGATTTACCATTAAAAGCACTACTGTACTATATTGCTTTTCATTTATTTATTACCAGATGAAATTGATTTTATAAAATCTGTTATGATGAACATCAAATTACCCAGTTCATCAATTCCTGAATGGGCCAAGAAAATCCCTGAAGAGAAGTGGAAAGCACCATTGGTTTCTTCACTTCAACAAGGAAGGCCCAAGTGGAGAAAAATCCACAGATAAAAAATCCAGTGATAAAAAATCCAGTTAATGTACAACAAACCCAAATAATTTCACAAGGTTGTATATACACATGTACAGGTGGGAATTTTTTGTATCCTTTGGACAATGCTAAAATACTGGTAATTAAATTATTGTTCATATTGTAACTGTATGAGATAAAATAATCACAATGAAGAGACACTAAGTATAAATGTAATTATTTGAAAATTTACATGGCAATGGTAGCTATTATTAGTTTCATAATGAGCAATTCTGTAAATTTTGAGTCAGATGTCCGTTCCTGCTTTGATGGATTTCCCTTTAGATAAACAATGTATACAAGTATACAGTAGTGAGACTTAATTCTTGGCAGGAATGGGTTATTAATCAGTTTATTGATGCCAAAAACCTGATTTCAAAATGTACTCAATGTATTCTTGCTGATTTTCAGATTGTGAATTACCCAATTTCCCTGAGTTTTGGTAAGCATGAAAAGTTGGTATTAAATACACCAACTCTACAATGCATCATACAAACCTACAATAGCCTTGACTTAATTTCGAGTTCACCATGAAGAGTTCACCTCGAGGCTATATACATGCATAATGATGCATTGTACAGTATAATACTATAATTGATTAACTCTTTGAAAGTTTTCATAGCAATAATGTAATATAGATGAGTTTTGTGGAAATACCACGTATAATTTATTACAGTATTTGCTAAATAATAAAGTATAGCAAATAATAAATGATATGTGTGGTGTTTCCACAAAACTTATCTATCATACTATAATTGGTTTATTTTGATACTTTTTTTATGGTCAAAAGTCTGACAAACGTTTTATACAGTACAACTGGAATGGTGTAACTAATGGCACTGAGCCTATAAAACACAAGATATTTTTTTACAGTACCATACTGTGAGTTTTATTCCTTTATAAAGTATTACACAATGCAATATAAATTGCTGTACAGTCTAGTAAGCCATATAATATAACAGCATACCATAAGACAAGCATACCATAAGACATGCATAGCATGCTACAAAGTAACACACAAAGAGCTATTATAATAATATTAAAAACAATATTACAGTCTATATAACAGACATTAAATTCTGAGAGCCCCTTGACATTTTCAGGATTTTTTTATGAAGTACTTACTGTTCATGAATATCAATTCAGAGGAAAATACCCAAAGTTACTAGAGAAATTATTTCTATTGGTGACTTGTGACTTCAAGCATTAACCCATTCCTGCCTGAGCTGGCCAAAGATGGGACCCTTTAATATTTTCCTTCAATGCCAGACAATTTTACTCACCAAAGGGAGAACCCTGAGACAGCCTAGGCAGCAATGGCTAAAGCTTTGCTTGTTGAGATACCCTGAAATGTCAAGTGGTTCTACAAGAATGTCTGATACAAAAAATTAATGACTACATAACCTAATTATGCTTATTTTCTAACACCTAATGTACATACGTTAGTAATTGTAAAATGCCATTTGAATACGTACTTTACGATTGGTACTATCATAATTATTAAGACAGTACATGTAATTAAAACTAACTTGAATCTTGCCCTTTGAACTTCGATCAGTTGTAGTAGATGATGTGAAATCAATTGATTTGCACTTGGTTTATTCAAAGTGCATTCGTACTGTAGTATGCCCACCTGGAGGCTCAAAATGTTTGTCTTAATGCAGCATTTGTGAATCCTATTCCACAACAACTGCTCAGTGAAGTTCAAGGGTTTGATAAAAACAATTTAAGAACAAAGTTAGCTGCAAAATACACTGTATTTCACCAAAGATACCAATTACATTATTTTTTTTTACCAAGGCAAAAATCATAGTAACTTGGGCCAGTCAGTATTAGCTATTTTTTGTCCATACTAAGATAATATACAAACTAAAACTGACAAAATAGTAATTGTTCTCACCAATGTGGTTCCTAATACGATTAGCTGACAGTTCAATAAAACTATGACTACAAAATCAATTCAATTTTTGGTGTGTTTACTTCCCTAAATATTAGTAATTATCACTTAGTTATCACCAACTTATATATATACAGTTTTATGACAAAATAGGACATTATGGACTCATTTGAATCATTGGCCTGGATATGCAAGTGACAATCTTATTAATTTTAATACCAATTGAAAATTAATATAAAAAATCTCATATACAACCATCAATTATTTTCGTTGTGAATCAAAACATTCAAATGTTTATTAAGAACAGGAGAAATTGCTGGCAATTGTATGCAGAGATTATTAAAACCAGTATCTTTTTCAAGGCTTTGAGCATAATGTCCTAATTGTACATGTATAACAATAAATCAATAATTAAAACAGACAGGAAAAAATCAACTCATATGAGTTGTACAAACATCATGCTTAACATGAAACTATGGGTCAATGTTAGTAAAATAACAAACTTATTCATTAGAACATGAAAAATAATAAGTGAATTCATTAGTATAATTAGTCTATGTTAAAATTAAACAATTGTGTGACTAGGCTATTTCTAAATTGCTATCTTAAAATAGTTCTACAATTGACAAGATTAACAATTTTGGAGTTGTAAACTTGTACATGGCATGGTGTACATTATGTAATCTAATTATTATTATTTGACTTGCCAGAAAGGTTAAAATATTTCTTTACTGTTTGGTCCAATATTTTAATGCCTTCCTGTAGAGATATTGCTGAACAACTACTGTAACTAGGCAGGAAAAAGTCCTTAAAATTAGTGCTTCATTTGCATCTGTTTTGTGAAACTTACTGTCCAACTTTATACTCAACTTTCCACATACATAGCTACATTGACATTTTTCAACAAATGAACAAATAGCAAAAGTGCAAAACATTTTAAAAAATAAAATAGTACAGATCTTACTCAAATATGAGGACTAAATTCAAATACTGGCCTAGTGATACTGCTACACACTTGACATGCAAATTATATGTTAATTATATACTGTACTGAATAATTATTAGTTAAATGTGGTTCCAATATGAACTCATAAATCATAATAATTAGTAATGGTTAGTAATTAGCAAACAATGGTAATATTAGTAATTAGTAATTAATATTGTATGACACGATATGATCACGATTTTTAGACCTCTCATGTGTTGAGTCAAATCTACAGTCGTTGGCACCTAAAGCATGTACACCACCCGTCAAAACATGTTCTAAATTTAAGCCAAAGTTAACCGTTTTGAAATCAACCGTTTTAAAATCAACACTGTGGGATTGGTGAGACGTGATTGGCTAAGGGCACATTCATGTGACAATGCATTGGTTCGAATGTATCGAATGAAAACCTAAAACATTTGCAAGGTAAACATTTAACTTTGATGTTGATATAAAACATGTTTTGATGGGTGGTGTACACGCTTAGGTGCCAATGACTGTAATGGTAGTACCAGTAAATGGAAGTGTCTGTGTACTTTGAATGTTGGTGATTCCAGATGAGTACAGTACTTGAATTGCTTGGCCTTTTGTGCTGCCTTTTTTAATTCATTTACAACAAAAAGGCTTTAACTAAACCTTTGACTCTCAGGGGCTTTCCCTTGACGAGTAAAATTGTCTGGCATGAGAGTAAAATAACAAATGGGCCAGTCTGGGAGTCGAAGAATTACAGGTCAAAATATGGTCATGGTTCAATTGTATCAACCAAAATAATCAATCAGGGTCAGATGAATAAATGCATTCTAGTACATGTACAACATTCCATAATTATAACAGACTTGACTCAACACAAGAGCAACAAATAAATTATTAGGCCTTAATGGTACTGTAGTGCACAAACACTTACTAAAATGTTGTTACTTTTCATTTTCCAATTTGGAGTGCAAATTCTTGATATGTCTTCTCAAATGGCTTGGATTATTGAAGGCTTTATTGCAGTCACTGCATTTATATGGACGTTCTCCAGTATGGATCAAGATATGTCGCTGCAAATTCCCAGAGATGGAGAATGCCTTTGGACAGAACTTGCATTTGTAAGGCTGTTCACCTGTGTGAACACGGAAGTGCTTGCGCAGTGAGCTGTATTCTGCAAAGGACTTGACACAGGCTGTGCACTGATACGGTTTCTCACCAGTATGGATACGGACATGTTTTTGAAGAGAACCTGGATCGCGAAAAGCCTTTGGGCAGTAGGTACACTTGTGAGGTCGTTTACTCATGTGAGTATTAATGATATGCTCCTCCAGACCACTTTTGTTAGAAAACAGTTGAAAACAGAAGCTGCAGTGGTACTGGTGTTCATCATCAGCATGAAATTCAACATGCTTTTGTAAGCCATTTGTACTTCTGAAGACCTGCGAGCAAACATTACAGGTGAACGTGAAGTTGTTGGTTGTGTGACTTGAAGTGTGAGAGATAAGATCTTCTGTTGATTCAAAGGTAACTGCACACTGTGTGCATGTGAACAACACCTTTGCTGCTGGCTTCTTGGGGCAGTTCTCTCTTTCCGAGTGGGATGAACCATCAGAGTCAACATCAACAGCACTGTCACTGGATTGTTGTCCAACCTCCTTCTCTATACCACCTACTAGTGGTACTGTGTCATCTTTGGGTGCATTTAAACCAACAACAGCAATAGGTATGTCACTGACAAGAATGTTTGCCACATCAATTTCTACGTTCTTGTAGCTTTGACTAGTTGTGTCATCTTGAACTCTTTCAACAAACTTTTTCTTGTTTAAATGAGTGTCACTAGGCCAGGACGATGATCGTTTTCTTGTCACCAAATTTCTACTTTCTTGATGTAGGCCACTAGTCTTATCTTTGTTCTGCTTGTAGTTGCTGCTTTGCTGGTTTTGAGGTACCATGTCTCTTGATCCTAGCTTTGGACTGGGTGGTGTGACCGGTGTCCATGGTTGAACCTTTTCAATTGAAGGACCATCTGCCTTTGGCACTGACAATTCCAGGTTATTAATTATATGTGTTACATGAGATTCAAAGTGGGATTGACCATCTGTGTTCTTCACCCTGTTTTCATGTGTTGATTTTGTGACACCTTTTGTATTTTTTAGTAAAATAAAACTTTGGTTTGCGTAGCTGCTCTTCTTTTCTCGAGTTGCAGAAGTGGGCTGTGTAACTGGAGAAATTAAGTTAACTATTGGGGTATTTAAGATAGAAATGGTTGGGAAAAGAGGTGGATAAATGCCTTGAAGAGACCTCCACTTTTCACCAGGTGAGTCTTTGGTTTTTAGGCATAACTGTTGAAGTCTGTTAATGGGTAACATGCTCTGCCATGGTGGATAACCCGAAGGGATCATAGTAAATGATCTGTTTTGTTTCCATTCATTAGTGGTTGAAAAATCTTCAAATAAGAAGTCATTTAGAAAGGCAGCCCTGTTCATAGCTTGTGTTTGAAGACAAAAAGGATTGTTCAAGCCACCTAGAGAAGAATAAGTTGACGAATGATATCTAATATTAGTTGAAATGTGTTACAATGTACTGGTAATATAAAAGTGAAAATTGTGTATCTTGGGGGGCTAGTTTTTTTAAAAAAAAAAACAGTAAGAAAAAATTAAATAATAATAAATGTGATCAAGCCAATGCACAACGGATTATATGGCATAAAATAAGGGTTGACAGCTCATGTTTGGAGAAAGTTGATGAAAAACTGATGAAAGTCAACAAAGAAAGACCACCAATCAATCAATCGATGATTATCAACAAAAAATATAGATTTTACACAATTTATGTAAGCAAAAGAAGATCCAATGGAACATTGGAAAGATATATCAAGTTAACTTTGCTGTCTAGGATGTCTGAGGGTTCTCCCTTTGAAGAGTAAAACCATCTGGTGTTAGAGTAAGAAAATAAATTGAGTGGTTTTTGGCCAGCTCAGGCAGGAGTAGGTTAAAGTACTAGTAATTTTGCCTAGCCTTTCTGGGAATTTTCAATAGTTTTTCTTTTTATATAGAAGTTTGACTTAGCTAATAAGTAAAGGTGAGGGGGCAATACTGCAAGCACCCCCTCCCTGACCCACCCCCATTTTATCTGATGCGAGTGCAGATGTTGAGTTTCCAGTTTGCCAGAAAACTTTACATTCTGTTTACAGTATATGAAAGCAAGGCACGTTACACTATTTCAGATGATTATCTTCAATGAAAATGATATAAAGCAACAAATATAGAAAATAATCCTGGCATGTATGTGGAGTTACCCAGGGAGAAGTGTTTGAAGGGGGAGATGTTCATCTTGCTGAGATCTCAGCTACTAGAACGAGTTCTTGCAAGGGTGGTTTACCCACATGTCTATATTGGGAAATACAGTACTTGTTCTATATATAGCCTGCAGTGCAGACGTTTCAGTGGGGGGGGAGCTAGGTGAGAAGTCCCACTAACTGAAATGCCACCATTGTGCCAAGTAATTAACTCATCTGCCCAGAGAACTACCCTTCATAGAAACAGGCCCCATAACCACTAGCCTGCAGCACAGGTATCAAAGACATATATATCATGGGTATCATATTGGAATATCTGGACAATTTCCAGACATACCAAAAAAAGCAAGAAACAACAAAGATGGCAACACAGGAAATTGAGAAATTAGAAATTAAATCTGGGTGTGTCTTTATCTTTGCGAACTTCTGGATATTGTCAAGACCACCCGGATACAACTTCCAAGGAAAAACAACTAGTTAACAAATGTTATAAAAACGGTGAGTACACAGACAGAAATTAATAATTCGGACGATTTGTCTGCGTTGTACAATACCTAGGATAATCCTTAAGTATAATACGCATTAGAGTGGAATACAGTTTTCGAATACCACGGCATAGGTTCGTGACAAACAATTATCGTGATATATCTTATAATTAGCAACTTTCCCAACAGCAAGATACCATTCTTATCTAAATTCTATAGCCAAAAAACACGTCGCCTTATCTATAAACAAACAGCACGAGCTATGCGAAAAATTTCCAATGAAATACGTTTTCATTTGCGCCGGTATTTTTACCACGAACTGAAAAAATTTACCAGGAATCCGCCGTCTTGGGAACGAAATTATTAAACAATTCTTTGTTGAATTGTTGTCTTGGAAGATTTGAAGCAACGAAGGCCAACGAACTGAACAAGACGGTTCTTTTATATATTTCGACAAACATTGCTTTGTGACACTTTAGAAAACTGCTAATGCATCGATTTCGCATTCACGCCCAATACAAAGCAAGAGGTTTCTGAAAGTTAAAAATACCGTTGTTCCTCTATCAAATAACGGACATTCCATGCGCCCTCAGCAACGTGATGCTTCGTATCCAACACAATATTTAGAGGCAGCTATTCGTAGATCTCGTATTGTCGCAACTTTGCTATTTGTCCAAAATTACAATCCACTATAAACTTCGTAGAATATTACATAAACAGTTTTGTAAAGCTTTTGTTCAGATGGAATCTCTCATTACACGGTGCCTAGTACCAGCATGTCAACGGGGGAATTCGTTTGATATTAAAATAGTCCTCAATAGAATCTGTTGAAACTTCCATTCATGATTTTTCAAAGAATAAATTGGAGTAAACAAACGCGCTACGCAGCTACGCTTGCGGTTTGTGTCAACTTTTACCGTATTATTAAAATTTGAAACTTAAATAAAGAATTCTTTTAATTTTCCGCTTAGAGAATATTAAAGATTCTACATATTTATAACCGAAACTCGTACGTTACAGAAGTAGGAATTTTAGAACGAAATTTGACACTTTTTAATATTACAGTACGTTCTGCTACTTTTCTTGGCGCAAGTGTTTTTCACACATATACAAAGAATATAAAGTAACTTCTTTTGAAATGGACTACATTCTGACCACCCGCTTAGAGAACGAACTCTGTTTTTCGACAAGATCGTGAGGGAGAAACAGGCAAAAGGAAAGGATGTCGACTACGAAATTCTAGGCGTAAGAATTGCTGTTAACACAAAGTTACAAACTTACCCAGACTGTTCCTTGCCAGGGAATCACCTCCAATGAGTTGAGTCATCGAGACTTCGATCACGTTCCGTTCGAAGGCGTAAATTGATATTACAACATTCGCAGGCCGTTTCCAGTTTCACGGATAACGAAAGTGAAAGATCGACGTTTAAGGAAGAGAATTCAAACGACCACGCAACATTTCGTACATTAGTACTGAACTCATCGTAATATAGTGACTGAATAAATACGATGCGTAGTCAGCACGAAGGCGTGTGACAACAACTGAGCGCTAAGAGTTTCATGGGATAGCTTCATGAATTAGCCTTCCCATAATGCACTTGTGCAAAACTTTGCGCGCGAATTAATGTTCGTTCTTCGAGGGGGGCGCACGCGTAAAAAACAAATGCGTTTTCTAGAGGGGGCACGTGCCCCCAACTTTGCCGTAAAGTGGGCTTTTCGCAAAAGGACCCAAAAGAAGAGTGCCCTTTTTATGAAACATGTGTTCGTTTGAAGCTCTGCCCCCTGAACTGGCTGAACATGTACAAAATACCCTTTTGAAGCTGTGCCTCTCCTAGCCTGGTAACCACTAAAGACTTCTGCTTTCCTATTAGTTGAAATTTCGCCCGTTTTTAGTGGCTATGGGTAAAACTGCAATCGTTATAAGTGGATTTAGCCCTGATGACGCGAGAATGAAATTAGTGGTTACCTGGCCCATATTTCTTTTGAAATTGGGCCAGGGTACCAGGCTATGCCTCTCCAACATCAACTTGCTTCCTACACCACTGTTGTTTAAATATCAATGAGTGAAAAACAAAAGATATGATTTGTGCACGGTGAGGACTGTTGCAACAAAAAAATCACACTAGTTCACTCATTATCGGTGTTTTGAAGTTTGCCAAGTTTTCAGATCATGTCTCTTGATTGACTATCAGATAAACGATGATAGCTAGAATCTTAGAATTGTAGCCAGGATTTGAAAGGGGAGGGGCGAAACGTCTTGGGGGGTCCGGGGGACATGGTTCCCCGGGAAAATTTTGAAATCTAGAGTCTCTAAAATGGCATTTCCTGCATTTTGCATTGGGAGAAGATTTTCACAATCCTAAAAGTTTGAAAAGTCAAAATACTAAAAAAAAAAACCCCGTTGAGTTAAGTTACATGCGTGCGATACATACGGAGACTGGATTAGGAGCCAAGGAAGGTACCATTTCATATTATTAGTCAATAGCGTCAGAAGAGCGACTGAGATCCAGTCAATAACCGCTGGGTAAATCACCTGTGCATCTGAGTACGAGTGTTCAAAACAAAATTTTTCGCCAGGTAACCACTAATGACTTCTGCTTTCCTATTGGTTGAAATTTCGCGCGTTTTTAGTGGCTATGAGTAAAACTGCAATCGTCATAAGTGGATTTAGCCCTGATGACGCGAGAATGAAATTAGTGGTTACCTAGCCCATATTTCTTTTGAAATTGGGCCAGGGTACCAGGATACCCACAACTGAACTGTAGAACCATTACTGAACCGGCTACAGGTTGGAACCATGAAAACGCAGAATAAGAATCATACAACTGAACCATGAACCATATTAAGCTATAAAAAAGCTTGTATTATTTTAATATGTTACAGTCAAAATGGAAATATCTTCCCACTTCTTCTTCTGTAGTTCATTGTGTATTTATATTGTATTTCTGTAGCTGCTACCGAAGCCTGATAATTTTTTTTGAAACTCTGTACAAAGATAGTATAATTTAGCTTTAAATGGCATTCAATAATCATAATACAATGGATGTTTATCCCAAATCGATACCAACAGACGAATATACATCAAGGATTGGCGTTTATCGCTAGATTTTCCTCGCGCTTCGTTAGCGGCTACAGAAATACAGTAATACAATAAATCGGATTCCATAACTGGACCCCAGTTTCCCGCCATTTTAGGAATTCCACGGCTGAGTCACGTGACCTGCCTTAGCTGAACGGAAGGAGAGCGGATTTGAATAATTTTACAATGTTTTTCAAGTGAAAACAAGGAAAATTACGGAGCTCACCGGCCCCGTGTCGCCTGAGTATGCTAAACAAAACGAAGAAAGATAAGGTAAGGTTGTTGCAAATGCACTGTTTCAGCTGCTATAGGAGTCTACGACAAGTTTATCGAGTAGATTATCTATTTGACAATTATCATGTCCACACGGCTGTCAAAGTCTGTTGTTAGTTTGTACAAATTCTTGGGTAGTGCAGAGAAGTGATGTTTCGATCGGTGGCTTTGTTGATCTTTGATCTGAGTCAAATCTGTGGTTTTTACCCACTCTTTACAGAGTCCGGCTAAAGACCCTGAAGAAGGGGAACAGGTAAGTTGACACAGGAGATTTTTAGGTAAATATTCTTGGCTATTGCACAACAGGAGGATTTGACAGCGAGAAAAGTTCTTGGTGTAAGTTAATTAAATATATTCTTCTTTCTACCAATGCGTAGGCGGCGAAGATGAGCGAAAAATATGAAGGGACAATCACGAATAAACACTACGGCAATGGTGTGTCTCTTTCGAAAAAGGACAGGCAACAAGGTTCAACGTTTGACATTTCTGCTGATCGTGAACTAATGAGGCTACCCGTCATGAAAGGTAAGCGGCCATATATATCGCAGACATAGACTTCAAAACGTAAATAGACGCGGCTGTCATTGGTAAAAGGATTTATACGCACAACTCCGTGATATTCGTGTCTAACAAAGCTTTTTATCGATATTAGGTTTCACATTTCAGTCTGTTCTTTCTTCTACTAGTAAATTCAAAAAACATATGAACGTAGTTGAAATACGCAGCAGTCAACATGGAGTGTTCACCAGCTGAGATTTAACTATAGCAGGCGGACTTGATTATTTGCAAAGAAAGGGCTGAAATACATTTGTAGATCTTTAAATGTTTTGTGAAGTTCTAGAATGAGTAGTTACAGTAACGGGAAGGTTTCGAATTCTTAGCCGATACGCTTAGCCGTCAGGAATGAAAAACCACTCAAAATCATCACTTCGCCGGGGTTTAATTTTATTAAAGAACGGTTTTGTTTTAGACCTTTGTTTTTTCTATATACCGGCAATTCCACCTTTGTTGCACAATGAGGATGTTTTATCACGCCTCGGGTTTAGTTAAACAGTTGGCTGATATATCGCTTCTTTGATAGTATAAAAGTTATTTTCACTATCTCTGACGATTTTTGATAATTATTCCACATACCTCAAAGAGCTAAACGGAATTATTTACTATTTTATATTTTGCGAATCAGAATCATTAAAAAGAAACCAAGGAACTTATGTTTATATAATGAAATCGACTCGCGTAGGTGTTTAAGTTTAATAATAAAGAAAATTAGCATGAAATATGAATGGTCTGAAAAATTTCAGAATTGTTCAAAATTTTCTTAGAAGGAAATGTTGAACAATTCTATTTTTAAATCTGGTTTTCAAAATTATATTTCAACATTTATTATTCATATAATTATGACAAAACAGTTCAGCATAAAAACAAAACATTGGTCTGCTAGTGGTCACAAACAACAGACTCACTGCTGTGATTTCTCATAACAAATTGAATATTTTTAAGATAGATAATTTTGGGAAGATATCAGAGATATGTTTTGATGTATTTTTTATATAGAAAATGCTTTGTTGTTTTTGTAGCCAATGGAAGGCTTTTGAAGGCAATGTTTTTATCTTTATTGATTGTTTGAATGTTTCTGACAGCCTTTATGTATGAGTCAATTCCAACTACGATCATCCCCCCCCCCCCCCCCCCTGGGCAAACCCTGGGAATTTGACTTTTCCGAAAAATTTCGGTCAAATTCCCCACTATGCGGACCGAAAACAGTCAAATGCCCCACTGTCTGGGACTGTCAAGGCTCTATTAAAAGATTTTGTTTGAAATATTTCATTCATAGACAACAAAAAATTCACTACACTGTACCATGAAGTTTCAACGTCCTTCTTTGCATTCCAGACTTTAAACAATGGCATTTTCAAATGTTCATGTGGAATATCGACATAAAAGATCATGCAGAACTGAAGAGATGGCCATGGCTAAAACGAGGAGATTTTTTAACGTGCAACCGCTGATCAACTTTTTTCAATAGTCAAATGCCCAACCGGGTGGGAATTACTTTGCGTCAAATTCCCGCCTATACGGAGCTCACCTTGGGTCAAATGCCCGGGGTTTGCCCGGGGAGGGGGGGGGGGATGATCGCAGTTGGATTTGACTCGTACATTACTAGTAATGAGGCTTGAGTCAGTTTAATTAAATTTATTGGTAATCTTGTTTTGAATTTAATTGGTTTCTGGTTTCTGAACAACCAATAGGAGGAGATAAGAGAATTAGTCTTAACACCAATCAAATTCAAAGCAGGAAGTTCAACAAATGTCATTAAAATGAATTCATTTGGTCAAGTTGAGAAACTGATTTAAAGCAATATTTCAGGAATGCTTCTATTGCCATTCATGACACTAGTAAATCATGATTTATTGGCTTCTTGTTCAATTGTCATCAACCAATTGACGGTACTGAAAAAGATGGTGGTGGTACATTTAACCACAATGCTTTGTGACCAAATAATAACTAAACATTGTTTGGTGTGTTAACATGGATTTAGTAAGCAAGAAGTTCATTCCTACCAAAGCTGATCTTTTTAAAGACCTATCTTCCAATAATTGTACAAGAAACGATATATATTATGCGCAAAGGATTGTGATTAAATGTACAAGTCACCATCTTTTTCAGTACAGTCAATTACGTGCCCATTATGGCTATAGATAGGGTTTTCCCTTTAAATGAGGAAAGCTGTCAGCTTAGTATACAGAGTCAAATAATACCATAGGGGTAATGTTTGGTGAAAGAGACCTTTTTTTGCCTGATTGTATTGACATTGTGCAAAGTGTAAAAAAACAAAAAAGCCAAGAATGCCAGTTGTAATTTTCTTTTGCAGTTGGCTTTAGGGAAAGGATAAAATGCTTTAATGTAGAAAAGTGCATTTTTTGTGATTTATTTTGATTCATTTTTATTTCAGATACCCGTCCTGAAGAAAGAGAGGAACTATTCGTCAAGAAGCTTGAACAGTGTTGTGTTATTTTTGATTTTGTTTCTGATCCGTTGAGTGATATGAAATGGAAAGAGGTGAAACGTGGTGCTTTATACGAGCTAGTTGATTATGTCTCCCAGAATCGAGGAGTTGTAACAGAACCTGTTTATCAACCTGCATGTCGTATGGTAAGCTACTAGCCTAGTTTCCATATAATCACTGGTGATCACCCAGAATCGCTGTATGAACTTCCATAAATTTTTTGGTGTCTGCCATTTTACTCAACTTTTGCTCAACTTAATATGTAAATAGATACACCATGTTGCAATGGCAATGATGAAAGCAGTACATTGTAAATTAGTTTTCGATCGCGTGATTGTGTTTCCAAATGATCATTTATGATGATCGCTCATGATCTCTCGTGATCACTCACAATTGCTGGGATAGAACATTTTCTATCTCTGCGATTGTGAGTGATTACAATCGTTAACAATCACCAGGTCACTGGAAAGTGTTTCCATAAGATTGTTGTCGTTCACTCAGAACCACTTTGGATCACTGGCAATCAACAGCGATCCACTCAGCGGTGGGTGAGCAGTGGAGATAGGAACCTGGGTACAAGGTTGGGTCTGTTCCAGACTTGTAATTTACTTTTTTATTCAAATGTGTTTTCTTACTACATTATTTAGTTTGCACTTAATGTATTTCGAGTTCTACCTCCTCCATCAAACCCAAATGGAGCAGAGTTTGATCCAGAAGAAGACGAACCATCACTGGAAGCTGCTTGGCCACATCTCCAGGTAATAAACAACTTTTGATTACTGTACAGGCACATCATTTGCATATTAAGTACGTAAATTAAACGTTTTCTTGACATGGCCTTTATTCTCTGATTTTTAGGTAGTTTACGAGTTTTTCCTTAGAATTCTGGAGTCGCCTGACTTTCAACCCAACTTGGCCAAGAAATATATTGACCACAAATTTGTAATAAAGGTAACTGTTACCTGTTTGACAGTTGACACATAATGGGGACTAATTGGAACTAAATTAACTAGTTGGGGATGCTAGAGTGTTGATTTTGTGCAGCTAGGAAAACGAGACAACCCAGAGAAAAAACCAGTGAGACACAGGGGAGAAGCAACAACTCTAACTCATCTGAATTATTGCTAACATTGTCTGATCAGGTTTAATTATTTACTAGGCTATCCCGATATCCACGGGATACTAGATTTTCGTTTTGGATACTAGAAGTCTTAACTTCAGTATCCAATGAGATACAATAAAAATTTCGATAGCGCACAGCCACAGAATCTGAAGTAACGTTTTATAATGTACCGTAACGTCTTACAATGTAACGTAACGTCTTATAATGTAAGGTAACATCTTATAATGTAGCTTAATGTTTTAGAATGTAGCGTAACGTTTTAGAATGTAGCATAACATCTTGCAATGTAGCATAACGTCTTGCAATGTAGCATAACATCTTGCAATGTAGCATAACGTCTTGCAATGTAGCATAACGTCTTGCAATGTAGCATAACATCTTGCAATGTAGCATAACATCTTGCAATGTAGCATAACATCTTGCAATGTAGCATAACGTCTTGCAATGTAGCATAACGTCTTACAATGTAGCCTAACATCTTGCAATGTAGCGTAACGTCTTGCAATGTAGCATAACATCTTGCAATGTAGCATAACGTCTTGCAATGTAGCATAACATCTTACAATGTAGCATAACATGTTCAAAACACTGCCTGTATATTGTACAACAAACTGACTCAATTTAATATATTGAAATTATTTCTTTAGCTTGTGGATCTTTTTGATACAGAGGATCCAAGGGAACGAGACTTCTTGAAAACCATCCTTCATAGAGTTTACGGAAAATTTTTAGGCTTACGAGCCTTCATCAGAAAACAACTTAATAACATTTTCTATAGGTTTGTTAATTAGCTTTTCTTCTTGGGTCATGTTCATTATGGAGAATGTGAAAGTGTTTTTATAAACCCGAGCAGCAGTAGCTAGTAGAAAAAACTACAGATTTGCATACCAGAAAACGGTAGGCATATAACGACTGCTGGTTATTAGCATACTGGAAAACGGTAGGCATATAACCACCAGATGGTTATTAGCATACCGGAAAACGGTAGGCATATAACCACCAGATGGTTATTAGCATACTGGAAAACGGTAGGCATATAACCACCAGCTGGTTATTTGCATACAGGAAAACGGTAGGCATATAACCACCAAAACCGCTACTACTGTATATTGTAATGTTTATAACGGCATCAACTAATCACTGTGGGGTTTTTTCAATAGATTTATTTATGAAACAGAACATCACAGCGGGATTGCAGAACTTCTAGAGATTCTTGGCAGGTGAGTGTACTGTAAATAATAATCAGTATATTACAGACGGTCAGGACCGCCGAGAGGTGAGGGGAGTGGGTGGCTAGAGGGGGCTAGTCGCTTGCGCTATTTTAGTTATCCGTATCTCCCTAAATTGTGATTTTTTGTTTTATTTCAAAGTATTATCAATGGATTTGCGTTGCCTCTGAAAGAAGAGCATCAATCATTCCTGCAAAGCGTTTTAATGCCACTTCACAAAACCAAGTCTTTAAGCATGTATCATCCTCAGGTTAGAACATTTCTTAAACCTGTACTGTACACTCAACTGTGAGACCTAACATTACGTCGTGAAACTTTACGTTACATTGTGAGACCTTACGTTACGTTGCAAGATCTTTCGTTACATTGTGAGACCTTACTTTACATTGTGAGACCTTACGTTACGTTGTGAGACTATCCATGGTGAGACCTTGCGTTACATGGTGAGACCTTACGTTACGTTGTGAGACTATCCATGGTGAGACCTTGCGTTACATTGTGAGACCTTACGTTACGTTGTGAGACCTTACGTTACATTGTGAGACCTTACGTTACGTTGCAAGAT
This sequence comes from Paragorgia papillata, assembly GCA_035771165.1. NCBI lineage: Eukaryota > Metazoa > Cnidaria > Anthozoa > Scleralcyonacea > Coralliidae > Paragorgia > Paragorgia papillata. The sequence continues at coordinate 1,774,399 of JAWNZC010000189.1, forward strand.
CTTTCGTTACATTGTGAGACCTTACTTTACATTGTGAGACCTTACGTTACGTTGTGAGACTATCCATGGTGAGACCTTGCGTTACATTGTGAGACCTTACGTTACGTTGTGAGACCTTACGTTACATTGTGAGACCTTACGTTACGTTGTGAGACCTTACGTTACATTGTGAGACCTTACGTTACGTTGTGAGACCTTACGTTACGTTGTGAGACCTTACGTTACGTTGTGAGACCTTACGTTACGTTGTGAGACCTTACGTTACGTTGTGAGACCATACATTACGTTGCGAGACCATACATTACGTTGCGAGACCTTACGTTACGTTGCGAGACCTTACGTTACGTTGCGAGACCATACATTACGTTGCGAGACCTTATAACGTTACGTTGCGAGACCATACATTACGGTGCGAGACCTTACGTTACGTTGCGAGACCATACATTACGTTGCAAGATCTTTCGTTACATTGTGAGACCGCGCACGTTACATTGTGAGACCTTGTGTTACAAGACCTTTCATTACGTTGCAAGATCTTACGTTACGTTGTAAGACTTTATTATATTATTTCCTATTTTCTAGCTTGCATACTGTGTTGTTCAGTATTTGGAAAAGGATCCTGGCTTAACCAAACTGGTAACAATGTAGTAAATCTTTTATTGCACCATAACACCCTACCTTGTGCGTGCATGTACTAGTTTTAATTCTGCCAATGGTTTCCCCTAAATATTTTCTCATTGTTTTTATTGTCAGGTTGTGCTACGTTTGTTAAAATTTTGGCCAAAAGTTCACAGTCCAAAAGAGGTAGATTGGGTTATGTCGCTTGCTTGTTTACTTTATAATTGTTTAACTCAAATATTAAAGCGAATTTTCTGACTTCAGGTGATGTTCTTGAATGAGCTGGAGGAAATTTTAGACGTGATTGAACCCACAGAGTTTCTAAACATTATCGACCCCTTGTTTAAGCAATTGGCAAAATGTGTCGCAAGTCCGCATTTTCAGGTACTAACAACACTTGTTTGAATACTTTAATTTCTATCCACGCTTCTTTACCTATGTCTGGCTCTATATTAATTTATTTAAGACACCAAGACTATGACATTTTAGTTGTTTTTACTGTAAAAGCTGTCGTGAGTAATTATAACCTTTTAGCGCCTAAATAAATTTGACAAACAATCCAAGTTTACGTCGTGAGTAAAGGTCCGTGTTACACGCTGCAATTTCTTATGCAACTTGTCTCGCAATGATGACTCGTGCAGCATTGCAGTTGCAAGACAGGGGGTGTTACACGCTGCAACGCGTTTATGCAATTTTCCAATGATTTGGATTTCGATAAAAGCGGGTAGCCTGGGGATAGGCTCGATTGAGTGCCAAATCATAACAAAATATTGCGAGACAAGTTGCTGAAGGGATGTTAAACGGTACAACACTGAAACAAATTGCTGCAATCGTTGCAGAAAGTAGAACTTGATTCCACTTTGTGCAACAATTGTTGCAACTTGTCTCGCAACGATTTTGACCATTGCACAGCATGTTACACGGTGCAATGGTTCATGCAACTTGTCTCACAACGGCGTTGCGAGACTTGTAAGTTGCATGAAAAATTGCACCGTATAACAGGGCCTTAAGTCCCTAAAAATGCATGGTTACTTTTAAAACAAGCCTTTTCTAGTGCAAAATTTAACGTTGATTACAATCATGTCAACAATATGATATTCTGCCCAAGAGTTAAACTCAGAAAATTCTCAGCTCCGGACGGGACTCGAACCCACAACCTTCCGAATATACTAGCCGTACTTTCTAACCATTGAGCCACTGGAACTCAGATGTCAGACTGAGGTTGTTTACGATATTTCTACCTGACGTACGATCTGACTCGTTCCCAGGTATGAATATTGTAAACAACCTCGATCCGCCATCTGATTCTGAGTTCCAGTGGCTCCATGGTTAGAGTGTGTGGCTAGTACTCGGAAGGTTGTGGGTTTGAGTCTCGTCTGGATCTCAGAGTTTTCTGAGTTTAACTGCTCATAACAGCTTGTAAAGCAAAAAAAACAACTGAAGCTTTATAGGTTATAGTAAGGTTTGATATACTGCCGAACGTAGGAGTCTAACGTTTCGAGTGAAGGTCAGAGAGAAACGTAAAGAGTGTAAAAAGTTACGTTTCTCTCTGACGAAGGGCCTTCGCTCGAAACGTTAGACTCCTACGTTCTCTGTTTCGGCAGTATATCTAACCTTACTATATTTCAGCACTGCCTTATCCTTGTCCCAAAGGTTCTACGCCGCCCACTCCTCCTCCCCCCCGAATGCTGAAAGCGGCGAGAGAACCTCTGGTCAAAGACACCACCAATCTCACTTTCATGTTGTAGTAATCTAAAACCCCCCTAACAGATTTCTTAGCCAATCAGAAAATGGGGTCAAGATCTGACCCTAGCGACTTCATTGCACGTTACTTTTATTTCGCTTTATAAGTTAATTGTTTAAAAAAATGTCCAACCCTTCATTATAAGCCATCTTACTTGAACTTACTGCACATTTCTGTAGGTTGCTGAGAGAGCGCTCTACTTCTGGAATAATGAATATCTAATGAGTTTGGTCAGTGATAGTGTGACTAAAATATTACCAATTGTCTTTCCATCACTTTACTCAAACTCGAAGAGCCATTGGAATAAGTAAGTTTACAAAATACGTTTGTTTTACGGCTTCTCTATATCATATGATTTTTCTATTTTCTACTCTTCACTGTTCTTTACTTATCATGTATCTGTAAAACCATAACGGCTCAGCCTGATTAAGCGTATTAATTTCGGTTCGTATGCAAAACGATGTGAGCTGATTGGTTGCCGAGCAATCGCGAGATCCGACGATGTTTACCTTCGGTGTACCTTCGGCGCAATACGCTTCCTCTCGGATCGGTAAGTTTTGGCGGGAATTCTGAGTTGATTTGTATGCAAGTCGTCCTCTCGCGATAGTCAACTTGTCCTAGCCTGGTACCCTGGCCCAATTGTACCCTTTACCACTAAAGATTTCTGCTTTCCTATTGGTTGAAACTTTCGCGCTTTCAAGGCATGCGCAGACGTACAAGTGGATTTAGCCCTGAATGACGCGAGATTGTAATTAGTGGTTACCTACCAGGCTAAACTTGTCCTTGCATCGTCGACTATCTCATAGAGAACTATATTCTAATTGTTAAATATCATACGATTGGCACAAATTTAACATCAACTCTTTATTTTTTTTGTTTCGGTAGAACTATTCATGGGCTTATCTATAATGCTTTAAAGTTATTTATGGAAATGAACCAGAAATTATTCGACGAATGTACACAGAATTATAAACGGGAAAGAGAAAGGTAAATTGCATACACTGAAACAAGTTTTCGAAACACATTTTCGAAAAAGTTTCCAAAACTTGTTTCAAAAAATAGAACAGTGTTCTAATCACTTGGTTTCTGAAAGAATTTCGAAAACTTTTCAATGTACACTGGAAACTTTTGTTTCTGAAACTGTGTTTCGGTAACTTGTTTCGGTAAGTTTCTCTAGTGTATGCCGGGCTTGCCCCTCCCACTTTACCACCTGGCTTCCTCGTGTGTCCCCGTTATCCCCCACGAGCGTCGGAAAACCTCTGGCACCCAGGGTAGCCGGGCTTTAGCTCTTCACTTTAACCCTTGACATACTCAGTCACCCCACCCCATCGAAATACAGAGAAAAAACAGTAAGTGAAATGGCTGTGTTATGTGTATCCGGAGAAAATCATTTGCCATAGCAACCTTGTCAAGGAACCCTATTTTCGAGGCTTGTGGCAAAACATATATCTTTATGATTAATATAGAGAGTTGGAACAGCAAAGGAAAAGAGAAGAAAACTGGAAAAAACTTCATCAATTAGCAGTTCAAAATCCAGATGTAAGTTTCGTTTCATTTCCTGTATCAGAATTAGACAACACAACGCCACGAAAATGAACTAACTAACCAACCAACCAACCAACCAACCAACTAACCAGCCAGCTGACTGACTGACTGACTGACTGACTGACTAACTAACTAACTAAATATGCTTTCAGGTTTCCAAGGTGACGCAACTAATGGAATTTAGTGAAAGTAAGTTCATCAGTATAAGTACTCCGCCACAGGAACGCAATAACAATGATGTATCACTTAATATAAAGGATCCTGGTCCCAAAAAACCCGAAGGCAAAACCCAAAGCAAGGTAATGTAAAAACAAGAAGAACAACATTATTAACAACTAATGAGTTTAGTGAGGTCATGCACTTTCTTTGCTGTTTAAACCTGGTTTCCATAAGATCGTTCCGACGATCGCCCCGATTGCCAAAATCTCTCCAATCAGACTAGAGAGATCTCAAATCGCCTACTCTGATTGGATGGATTTACGAGATCGAGACGATAAATTAGGCTTAAGACGGATGCATTAGTGTTCTGCTCTCTTGGTCATCACATTGATCTCTCTTTTATATCCTTAAAGTTGGAAAATCTTAGGTTTACGCTAAACGTCGCACAATAGACGAATTTAATTCAGACAAATTTAATTGGAATTAACTTCGTCGGTAATGTGACGTAAATGCGCCGTCGAGTTAAACGTCGAATTTCAGTCGAATTTAATTGTTTTTACTTGGACTCGTTGAGCCTGAAAGCGATTCCTTGAAAACATAGCGCCGAATTGTCACAGACAGAAGAGCAGAAGAGAAACATTTAATTCGACGCGACGATAATTCGTCGTGTAACTCGAACACGCATTATCGTCGCATTATCCGTCTGACTCACACGAATTTAATTGCCCAGACGAATTTAATTCGTGTGTCGAATTTAATCGAGTTATACGTCGCAGTTTCGTCGAAACTTCAAATAATTAATTAATTAAGTCGTCTGAATTAAATTCGTCTATTGTGCAACGTTTAGCGCAGGCCTCGTGTCCATACTCTGTTTAATATATTTTGCAGTTTAAAAAATCAAAACAAAACTTCTTTTAAATTTTAGTTTACTTATTTTACTCATGCGTTCCTTTTTCCCTTTACTTCAAGATTTCCAACAAAATTCTAGGCAACAAAAAAGGTTATCGCAAGAAATCTGAACTCCCAAAAGAAAACGCCGGAGCCATACAACTTCAGAATTATCGTTGTCTAGATCCCATTGCATTGCCAGCAGAAATGTAACGGACACTCATTCGATGTAAAGCTGAAAGATATGGCTGAAAACTTTGAAACACAGATGCAAAATATGCGTGAAAGTTTCCTTGCGGAAGACACTTATAACATCCAGATGCGTGGTTCGTGTCATTTTCGTCAGTCATGCACTGGTCAATGAAAATATCAGGACAAAAGAACGAGTTTTCTCATAGAAAAGAACACCCCCCCCTACTTTTCATTGTATGTACATAATATGTGATGTGCGAGTGTGTGACAACATTTAACACTGACCTTTATTGAATGCTGGTGGGAGATGAACGAAAGATCTGTTATCAGCGATCGCTATTTGCTTGTAAATGTTCGCGGTAGGATTTACTCAAGTTGTCTGTCGGTTGTGTATAGTATAGACAGTTTACATTTGACTGCTAATAGAAGTTTTAGGGGGCTGTTTTCATGGGAGCGGGGATGGGAAAAGTAAGTGGGACGGGACGTTTTTCATCCCGGGTTTATATGAGAATGTTTTCAGGCGAGACAATTGGAACTGGAACATATAGCCATCTCAAATCATTAATAATTCATGAGGAAAACACAAAGGAAATCAGTACCGTGTCTGTGGTTTGGATATCGGAGGAAGTAATTACATAAATTAAACTTTTACCCTGATTTTCTCTTAAAATACTGATTTGTTTGAGATGCTATATCAAACACTCGGAGGAGTGTTTCATCAGGATATCCAAACACTTCGAAGTTTGTTGAAAAACCTCGACTTCGCCTCGGTTTTCAACAAACGTCTCAGTGCTTGGATATCCTAATGAAACACTCCTCCTGGCCTCGTGTATGATATATTACATGTACATAAAGTTGTAAAAAAACGCAGAATAACAGTTTTTTCATATAAATGGAGAAAATATAATAGCGATACGATGTTGTACAACGTTCCGTCCTGCCTTCCATGTAAACAGCCCCCATGTCCCGCCAAAGCGGTTTTTCCACAAAAATATCAGAATTTTTTCTGGATTTGTTAAAGCATTTTGACTATTTTTGGGCGTCTTTCGTGACAACTCCATTCCTCGTGAAATGCATTGTGAAGAACACGTATATATAGGTTAGTGACCGAAACCGAGGTCACTACGCTGGTTATTAGTTTATTCATGACACAGACGATATTTGTCGTTATTTAACAAAAAAATGGTATTCTAGACGTAGTTTTAAAGCGATATAGTAGGTCATTTAATATGCAAGGTCAATAACCTATATATGAACCACGGCACATCAAAGATAATTTATGCATGAATAAACTAAGTGGAATAGACCTTATTCAAAAATGGCCGCTGAATTAAAATTATTTTATATACATATAAATTAGCCTTTATGAACTCGTTTTCATGTGTGAAATTCAAAATAATTTTTACTTTAAAACGAGGTCATAGGGACTAATTTATATGCACATAAAAGAATTCTAATTCGGCGGCCATTTTTGGATAAGGTCTATTACAGTAATACCTTCTCGAGACTTCACTACGGGTATATTCAAGAAAACACTTTGTAACATTTGTACAAAATTGTCACGGAATCTTGTTCATCATAAAGGCCATGTCCACGCTAATCCGTTTTCAAACGAAAACGGATACTTTTTGATACGGTTAGGCCTTTCGTCCACACTAATCCGGCGGCTTTGGTGACCGAAAACGGAGCGTTTCGAAAACGCTCTCCAGAGTGGAGACATTCGAAGACGCCGTTTTTCTGCACCAGTGTGGACGGCAAAAACGAAGCTTTTGGAAAACGATGATGTCACGATTATATTATCTTGGTTTCAGTCACCTGGAACTATTCATTCATACCCTGTAGATCTTTTTAGTGTTTTACTAAACAAACGGCGAAAACGATAGTGTGGACGGAAAACTTTTGATACGTTTTCGATACGACGTCTCCATTTTCGTTTGAAAACGATTTAGTGTGGATATGGCCTATAACACTGCTATACAATGATTGTAAATGTCTGGACTTTAATGTAACAGACTTCTATAAAGCACGATGGGTATTAAAGAGGGTCTAATTTATATAAATGTATTTAAAATAAAGTTGTACATTGTCTACCTTTTCTTATATGAGAATTATGTATACCCGTATGTTCCCAATTAAAACACCTAAACAATTTAGTTTTTTCTTGTCCGTATGGGATTTTTAGTTTTATGTATTAGTGCTTTAGCCGAGATGATTTTACCCGTCAATGGGGGAAAACCTCCTGACAGGATTTCTTGACTGTTTCTAAAGCCCCGCACAGACGCTCGTGTGTTTACCGTCTCGTACCCAGGCGCTTATTGTTGTTACGCCACCTCGTCGTGCGCGCGCAGGATTGCCTACATATAGGCCTTCATTACACAACAGAACATTCACAGATGGTCTTTCGAGTTTCGCTCCTAGCTCCCCTCCGGCCGGAGCGAAACTGTTTATACGCTCAGGCTAGGAAGCAAGATGGCGACTGTATTTAATTAACCATAATGTTTTTCAATTTGCGACCTTAATAAAATTTAACCCTAGGGCCAAGGGCTAAATCCACTTGTACGTCTGTGCACGCCTTGATGCGCGAAAGTTTCAACCAATAGGAAAGCAGAAATCTTTAGTGGTTACCCCGCCCATTTGATTGATCAGCCCGAGAATAACACGTAATATAGTCGGGTAAAAAGCTGGACCTAATAAGGGGGTATGTATTTATAACCTCGGTACTGATTGGTTAAATTCTAACAAAGAATTTTGAAAATTCCAACGCTGTGATTGGTCGATGGAAAGGCGATCGAGTATTCGGCGGCTTTTGGCGAGGGCCTCTTCTCTGACTGAAGACAAGCGCCAAGATGGCCGATCATCACCAGCTACCAGGGGTTGGTGAAGTCGAAGTCGAAGTAGAGACAATGTTAGAACCACAGCAAGAGATTCAGATTGAAACTCAACCGATGATTGCCCTGCAACCCCTCGCTGAGCCCGAGAGAGAAGAGGTTGTTGTCCAGACGAGCGAAGAAGTGATCGAGGAATCGAGACAGGCAGACTTGCACGACATTGTGTCCATCTCGCCGGCGAGAAACAAGCGAAAAAGTCGACCAGGGAGATACAAAGGAGCAGGGAAAGTTGGAAGACATCAAGGTACTAAAGGTTCTGGTCGAGGGGGGAATGCAACGAAGAAGGGCGATGAAAGTGAAGATGGGGAACAGAAAGGTACGCGAAAATGGGAGCAAAGGCAAGTCCAGATAAAGACACTGGAAGGCGAATTTTCAGTGGTTATGTGGGCGTCGGGTACGTTTAAATCTATTAGACGCCTCTTGCAATACCCCGTTGACCATGTACTTTCCTGGTTTTCATCGTATTTGTTAAATTATGGGATATCTCTCCGTATGTTGAAGCTTAGTGCGTTCGTATTTGTTTCGCAGAAGACAAAAACAACGAGCTGGATGACAACGAAGAAGAGACACCGGACTTTTCCGATTACATGACAGGAAAGAAACTGCCTCCAGAAGGCTTTCCAGGAATTGACCTCAACGATCCGAAACAGCTAGCAGAATTTGCGAGGTAATTGTCCATTTGGACTCTACTGTTTTGGTTCGGCAGCCATTTTGGACGGCCATATTGCCTCAAGTCGACAAACATGGCCGCCATTATATGGCGGCGTATTCCGTTTCATTTTATAACCCGTTTGTTTGTCTTTGCTTTTTCAGAACACTTATCCGACATGGATATCTTTATTTTGAAGCACTTTAATTGCCTTAAGATGGAGAATGTGAATTTTAACCTTTTGAAACGTTTAGGCCTAAAGTTATCGCTGAAAGAACTTCAAAAATGCTTGAGGCGCAAGCCTCATCAGTTGAAGTCAATGCCGTTGTTTTTTTATTAAGATTCTATCAACATTGTTTTTTTTAGAATGAGACCCAAAAAGTCAAAAGACGACAACGAACCTCGGACGATAGCTTGTCCTCACAAGGTTGTTTTTAAAGTTTTTATATTGGTGCTTCACTGAATTGGAAATGTTTTCATTTGTGCCAATGATTTGAGGGCTGTTCTTTTAAAAAATTATGTTGGGCCGTGGTGTTGTCGTTCGAAATTAAATTAAGGAGAATCTTATTAATTTTGACCACAATGCCCTGACGAGATTGTGTTTAAATTGCATACTGGCATTGCATGAAAATAATCTAAAAAAAGTTTTAAATTAAAAGTCAGGAGAAAATTGAGCAGAAACTGAAAATAAATATCACATTTCACTCTGATGAAGGCTTGGCTCAAAATGATAGTATCTCCAATTATCAAAACTCATCTCAGCAGTTTATGACCCTTTCACTTTGATCTACTTTTAATACAGTTGTTATGAAGGAAAAACAGAAAACACATTGTGAGATTGAAAATGTTTTTTAATATAGGATACTTCTGATTGGTTACTTGGCATTCTTGTGCTGCCAGGACAACCAATCAGAATTGACTGTACCAAAAAAGATGGTGACTTGTACATTTAACCACAATCCTTTGCATGCAGTAAATATTGTTTCTTACAGAATTATTGGAAGATATGGTTTTAAAACGATCAACCATCATAGCATGATAAACAATGTTTAGTTGTTATTTGAGCTGATTTAAGGTTGCAAAGCATTGTGGTTAAATGTACCACTGCCATCTTTTTCGGTACTGTCAATTGTAGTTAACCAAACCCAGTGGTAAAGAGCAGTGCCCTGTTTGGTATTGATTCCACACCAATAGACAAACCGATGGACAAACATATGATAGAACAAACAAACTCGCAGGCAAAATATAGAGCACTGCTAAAGTCATGATTGGGGGGCACTATAATATATTGAATTACTTTGTCAATATATGATTTTAGGGCTGCACTAAGATGTTTCGAGATAATTCTGCCATGAGGAAACATCTTCATACTCATGGACCCAGGGTACATGTTTGTGCTGAATGTGGAAAAGTGAGTATACAGTATTGTGTTTGAATAAATGATTGTGTTTTGCTGAATAAATTATATGTCAGTTTTTAGTGGAAGTAACTAGCAGGAACAGTAACTAACTATTAGGCTGATGCGATATATCGATATTTTCGATAAATATCAATATTTTTGAAGTATCGATATTCGATTTTTCACATTTTTCACATAAAAGTTGTCTAAACTTAATCTCCTTTTTTTCGGCAATTATTGTCCGGTAAAGTTTAGAAAACACGTGTATGATGGCAATTACAAATTCAAGTAGCAAGTGCGTGGGCAATTTAAAAGTGTAAACAGAGACTGTAAGTGTGATCACAGAAGATCACCACCCACACAAGCGGCAGTTGAGCGCTTGAAAACAATAACTGTGTGATGACTCATAAAGATGGAATCTGCACTACTTTGAATAATAATCTTAATGGTGCGTATCGGTGCAGGTTTAAAAACAAAGAATCAGTATGTCCGACGATATCTGGCGATTCCAGCAAGCAGTGCTCCAACTGAGAGACTTTTTAGCAAAGCAGGACAGATAGTAACGGCAAAGCGAGTACAGCTTAAGCCAAACAAGGCGAACATGTTAGTGTTTCTTGCAGAAAATTTATGAACAATCATACGAACTGCGAAACCATTAAGCTTGTAAATAAATCTTTAAACATTCATAAACTGTTGTAAATAAATCTTTTAATGTTTGACTAGTTTCATGCAACTTTGTTTTTTGCTGTTTGTGATGCGGTATACATGCAAGTTGACTAAACTACGTTTTCTAATTTGCATAATTCGATATAGTCGATATTATCGATATTTTTTTCCTCGATATTGATATATCAATTTTTTTCAATATCGCATCAGCCTACTAACTATAGATGCCTGGTTTATGTTGTGGTTTATAAGAGATTAGACACATTCAGTTTGATTTTTGTAGGCCTTTGTTGAAAGTTCTAAGCTGAAGCGACATCAGTTGGTACATACAGGGGAAAAGCCCTTTCAGGTATACTCTCTTTGTGTAATCCTAATTAAAAATATTAATAGTTTCATAGATGTACAGTAATGGGAGGGGGAGTTTGAGTCAGAAGTCAAACATATCATATGGACTGTGGTTTTCTGATGATCATAACAAAAAAAAAGACTTGGACATTGTTTGAAACTTTATTACCATTGACTCAGTTGAAGTACTGCAGATGTGAACACCACAGCTACATACAGTAATAGTACTACAGCTCATTTCCCAGTTTGTTTGGTTATTGTTATGAGTTTTCTTAGTTATGTTCTTCCATTTCAGTGCACATTCGAAGGTTGTGGTAAAAGGTTTTCTCTGGACTTTAATTTGAGAACCCATGTACGCATCCACACTGGTGATCGTCCGTATGTTTGCCCCTTTGATTCATGTAATAAAAGGTTTGCACAGTCGACTAATTTGAAATCACACATCCTTACTCATGCCAAGGGAAACAAACAGCAGCAGCAACAACAGCAACTTCAACAAATGCAACCAGAACATCTAGAGGAACAGGCTAGTTTAGAGGAAATGTGAACCATTTTTTAACTGTTGATGGTTTCCATTATTCAACAGTGGGAAACATTTTAAGGTCTCACAAAACAACATTAAGACCTTTTGCCTTGTGCAGTTAGAGAGGGGGGTACCCTTTACAGATATACCATGACATTACAACTGTGATTGTTTTTAGAAATCAGAGTAGTTACATGATAATTTTAAAATATTGTAAGGGCTTTTAGTGATGTTGATAACTTCACAACCTGGATGGCTCAAAATGTGATGATAGCTGATTGAGATCACTATCATGTTGAACTGTACGTGACTTCCAATATTCCAAACAATTTTTAAGTCACTTGCAGGTGTCTTGAGAATTGTCTCTGTGAAGAGCACTTGCTGCTTTCTCGAAAAACAACCTAAGAATTGCCAGCCTAAGTATGTCAATTATGTATGGCTCATGGAAAAACTCTGATTCTGCAGTGTCAGTTTTCAAAAGATTTTAAAGTTTCAACAAGTATCCACAGAACAAATGTGCCATCTAATTCTTTTGAAGATTTTTTGTTTGAAACATGAAATATCCTCAAGGTTTCTTTGAGAATAATTCTGAAATTAGCTTAGGCTATTTGATTATTACTTTATATCACCTAAAAAGAGGGCATCTCTCTGGCTATAATTTCTTGTATATTTATTAGACTACAAAAAATTGTTGGCGATGTAATATATTATACATGAGGAGGAGTGTTTCATCAGGATATCCAAACACCGAGATGTTTGTTGAAAACCAAGGCGAAGCCGAGGTTTTTGAACAAACTTCGAGGTGTTTGGATATCCTGATGAAACACTCCTCCGAGTGTATGATATAGCATCTCAAACAAATCAGTATTTTAAGAGAAAATCAAGATGAAAGTTTGCTTAATTTATATAATTTCTTCCTCCGATATCCAAACCACCGACACAGTACTGATGTCCTTTGTGTTTTCTTCATGAATTATTAATGAGTTTGAGATATATTAATAACGACTACTTCCAGGTATAACTTGACAATTCCTTGTAAATAGCTCTTCATCAAAGCAAAGTTTGAAACCTACATGTATGTTACGATCAAGATGAATTTGTAAATCTTTGTTAATAGCTTTATGATGGTTGGTAATCTTGTTTTCCTGTAAAACATTCAAAATATACAAGTGGTGTAAAGGTCTTGTCACCAAACCAGAATATTTTTACTTGAAAACAATTTAAAGCAATCTTTGTTAAGATGAATAAAAAGCATTAACTTAAACTGCGAAGGCTCAGACTTTTTAGTATCTTTTTGTCAAAGAAAAGATGTTTGTTTTCATTTATCTTCACATATTAAATTTATTTCTTTTTGTCTGTCTGTCTGTCTGTCTGTCTGTCTGTCTGTCTGTCTGTCTGTCTGTCTGTCTGTCTGTCTGTCTGTCTGTCTGTCTGTCTGTCTGTCTGTCTGCCTGCTGTCTGTCTTTCTCTCTGTTTGTTTGTCTTTCTGTCTGTTTCTGTCATTCTTTAGTTTGTTTGTTCTTTTGTTTGCTTGTTCTTTCATTCTTTCTTTCCTTTTCTTTTTTTTCCTTCCATCCTTCCTTCCCTTCCTTCTTTCTTTTCCTTCTTTCCTCCCTTCCTTTAATTTCCTTCCTTCCTTTCTTCCTTCCATTTTTCCTTCCTTTCTTCCTTCCATTTTTCCTTCCTTCTTTCCTTCCTTCCTTCCTTCCTTCCTTCCTTCCTTCCTTCCTTCCTTCCTTCCTTCCTTCCTTCCTTCCTACCTTCCTTCCTTCCTTTCTTTCCTTCCTTCCTTCCTTTTGTGTGAGACTGTTACGTTTGGTTTCACAGTTCACGCTCTACGTTCGAACCACAATATGAATATACTATGAAGTACAGTACTTCAAACTTCGTAAACCAGCCAATATGGCGGCCGGGTCAAATTTTAAAGTGTTCTTTTCCACGTGTTCTTGTACAACCAAGTTATTACGCTGTTCGAGAATTACTTCAACAACAGCATGTCTTCGTCAGATGTCTTTAAAAGTTCGACCTCCCAATGTAGTTAACAATTTAAGAAGATTACCTCACCACAATTCAGTTGCACAATATTATATGAAGGCAAAGGAGAGAAAAGGACCTTCAATCAAAAGTTGGTTTATATTTGGTGGAGCGTGTATTGTTGCTGTTGCAGGAGCAATTGTCTACGTCGGTGAGTCCTTGTCATGATTTGTAGAATATTTAGAAGTACTTTACTTATTCCGGTATGTTATTAGCATTATGTCAGTATTAAAATATATTTGACTTTTGCTTAATTATGTTTCATCATTTATACAGTCAAAATGGAAATACCTTCCCACTTCTTCTTCTGTAGTTTGTTGCGTATTATTGTATTTCTGTAGCCGCTACCGAAGCCTGAGAAATGTTTTTGTTGAAAACTGTACATAAATAGTATAATTTAGCTTTAAATGGCATTTAGTCAATACAATAGATGTTTATCCCAAATGGATACCAACAGACGAATATATATCGAGAATTGGCGACTTTTATCTCTAGACTTCCCTCGCGCTTCGGCAGTTGCTACAGTAATACACAACTAACTGCAGAAGTGGGAAGGTTTTTCCATTTTGACTAATATTTTGGTTGGTACTGGTACACAAGTATACAAGGTCCAACATTGTTCAATTCTGTTGTTTTCTTAGTAAACTGTATGTTTGACAGTTCACACTTTAATTATTATTTAGTTATTGTAAAAAATCACTGTCAGTATTAAAATTTATATGCCTTGGTGATGTTGTAAAGTCAAACTTGGTTGAAAACTCAGCATACTGTATATAATAATTCAATGATGTACTAACATGGGGGGAGGGTGTTGCATCTGGTAGTACACACTACTGGTTGATAGAATTTTTCCATATATTTTAAAGGGTATTGGCAATAAAAATTAAGTTAACTCATTTGAAAGAACTCATCAAATGGTATAAGAAGACCTTTTACAATTTTTCCATATCTGTTTTGGTTTTGGAAATATTTTGACCAAAGACAGCGTGCTGTCCGCCATCTTGTTGTAATATTGGGTCTAATTAACTAGGAAATTGGTGACGCCACAACCAGGGTAAACCTGATGAAACTACTCTGTGGGTGACCAAATTTCCACAGAAGGCTTTTTAAATGTTGTGGATCAATTTAAAATGGAAATAGCACAACAAAATTGAGTTTCTAGCTCATAATGTCATAAGGTTGGCAAGATACATGCATATCAAAAATAATTCCAAGATGGTGGACAGCAGGCTGTCTTTGGTCGAAATATTTCCAAAACAAAAACAGATACGGAAAAATTGCAAAAGGTCTTCTTATACCATTTGACGAGTTCTTTCAAATGAGACAAACTTAAGTTTTATTGCCAATACCCTTCAAGGTTTACTGGTTGATAGAATTTTTCAATTTATTTTAAGGTTGGCCTGACATGGGGATAGATGGAAAGGTTAGTATTGGTTGTGTGACTTATCACTAATAAAAAAAAAATCTACAAATATTAAATATTATTCACCAAAAGTCATAAAACTTAAATATATATTTTCTCCCACATTTTTTCTCCCTATAAACTATCACAACAAGTAAAGGTTTGGAAATTACACTTGCATTTCAAAAACTGCTATTTAGCTTTTTTGTTTTTATTTTAGCAATATATTAGTTGGGTTGTATTAATTTTGTTGTTTTTCAACTTTCTTTTTCTAGGTTGTGGTGCCTTACACTAGTGGTGAGTGTTCTATGCAGTATAAATTTTTTTATTAGGTCTGTTATCTCAAATATTTAAAAATGTTATGGTTTTAATTTGGTTTTATTTTTACTATCATTTTTAGAGCCTCTTCCTTTGGCATTTATTTATCGAGCAAAAGATAAAATTAAAGAAGCATGGGAGGTAGGAATGACTTCTATTTTATTTCACGAATGTGAAATTTCACGAATGTGAAATTAAGGCCTTTCTGGGAAAGGCAGTTGTAGAAAGTACATGTACAATTAAAACAATAAGTAAGCTTTTATTACAAATTTGCAAGTGAAGCCAAATTGAGCTGAATCGTATCTATTGTAAGCAGTGTTTCCATCACTACAACCATCACCATTACCACTACTTCCATCACCACCACTACTATCATACTATCACCACTACCATCACTATCATCACCATTATTACCACACCACAATCACCATCACTACCACCATTACCACACCATTACCATCATTACCACCACCATCATTGCCACCTGTATCATCACTATCACTGAGTCTACCATTATTACTGTCACTACCACCATTATCACCACCACTACCATGACCATTATCACCACCATCATCACCACCACCACCACCACCACCATCATCACCACCACTACCATCATCACCAATACTATCATCACCACCATTATCACCATCACTATCATTACTATCACTACCATTATTACCATCACTACCACCATTATCACCACCATCATCATCATTACCACTACCACCACCATCACTATCATTACCACCACAATTACCACCATCTTCACCATCTTCACCACTACTATTATTATTATCACCACCTATATCACTATTGTTACTATCACTACCATTATTACCATCACAATCACTACCACCATTATCACCACCATCATCACCACCATCATCACCACCATCATCACCACCACCACCACCACTATCACCACCACCACCATCATCATCACCACCACCATCATCATCACCACCACCACCACCACCATCACTACCACCACCACCACCATCATTACCACCACCATCATTACCACCACCATCATTACCATCACCACCACCACTATCATCACTATAACCACCATTATCACTATTACCATCACTTTCATCACCACCACCATAATCACCATCACATTTTTTAAAACTACTGTAAGTCTCTTAGACTAATACATTGTGATTTGAAGTGTTAAAGTACCATCATTGATCGCGTACTGCTTTGATCTCCAAATTATAAATCCACTAGATAACTTGTCTCACCATGATGTTAATTTTTATAAACACAAACTCACTGTTAGTTTCAGTCTGCAACTTATTGTCATGCTTAATAGTTGTTTTCAGAACCATCGAGTGAAATGCTCTTACCACCTCCTTTGTCAGAACCTTATTACCAACCAACATACACACTGGTGTTAGAAATGACAAATGTCCTCATTCATCCAGAATATGATGTAAGACCATCAGGGATTTCTTTCTTTGAAGTGCTTATATCACTTGTGGGGTTTTAACGTATTTGAATAGAGCAAAAAAAGTTAGTTAATAAGTTATTTTGCCGTTTTTGGTTTACTTTAATAGTTTCTGAGATATAAGCCTTTAAACATGTCAATTTCGGATTTTCGCCAAAAATTTCCTTCAAAAAAAAAAGTTCATTTTTAAGCACGGGGGCCTGGGACAACGGAACCTAAGCCGACTGTCTTCTTAGTTGGAACTCTCGTGCGTACTGGAAAACGGGTGTGAGCTCGACATTTCGATTTTTCAGTCAAATATATGTGTTTTTGTGAATCAATAAGCCGAAACGTAGTTGTTTTGGATTGACTCGTTCCTGAGTCCCAGGCCCCCAAGGTGTTAAAATGAACGACGGAAATTTTTGAGAATTGACATGTTCAGAAGCCAATAAGTCAGGAAATATTTGACTAAATCAAAAACGGCAAAATAACTTATTAACTGATTTTTTCTACTCTATTTAGTAATACTGAAATAGATAAATCCCGAGAACGAGGGATTTATCTGACTTAATTTATTATTGAGGAGGTTTTCCAACAAAGTTTTGTCTATTTTTTCCACCTTGATTTTCCTTGTTTTTTTCTTCATTTCGTATCTAATTATTATTCAAGGGCTTTATGCGATATAAAGACCTCGGAAGAACAAAGAAAACCGACTCGATAATAAATTAAAATACGTTAAAACCCCACAAGTGATATAAGCACTTTAATTTCTTTTGGGTTTTTATATAAAAATCTGCTTGAAAAGAGAAAATACATTTTTGATTAATAAATCCTTTATTTCTATTTTGTAGCGTAAAAGTGGATGGAGGTTTCGTAAAAGGCCTGGTGTTGACGCATTTTTAGCACAGTGTAAAACACCAGTGTTTGAAGTTGTGGTTTATACTCATGAAAATGGATTTGTAAGTCTATTTTACAGAAGTTAATTATTATTTTGATTTTTGCTGTTGAGCGGGAACAAGGATGCGTTATATATTTGCTATGTGGAAGCAAACTGCATTTTGAACTTTGGAACCAATGCATGTACTTGAGAAAGATTAGAGATAGAGGGATTGAAATGTGTCCTGATGGCCATAATTTAAAGGGGATTGGCAACAAAAATTAAGTTTGTCTAATTTGAAAGAACTCATAAAATTGTAATAGAAGATCCTTTACAACTTTTTCGTATCTTTCTGCGTTTTCAAGATATTTCAATTTGTTTGATATGTAAATGAGATGGTCTCTGACGTCAGGAGTGGGGGAAAATATGTTCATACAGAGCAAAATCACTTACGTATCCAACATGAAATGTTCAGCGTCGCAAGGAGTTTTTATGTGCACAGTTTCAAACGATTTCGCTGAACAAACTTAGAGATATAACTGGTTTTCCTACATGTAAAAATATTTTACCCCACACCTGACGTCAGAGACCATCTCATTTACCTATCAAACAAATTGAAATATCTTGAAAACGAAAAGAGATACGAAAAAGTTGTAAAGGATGTTCTATTACAATTTTATGAGTTCTTTCAAATTAGACAAACTTAATTTTTAGTGCTATTGCCCTTTAAGTTATCAAAGGAATAACGGTTGGGAGGCATTAAAATAACAGAGTTATTTTTTTCTTTCTGGGCTTAAGATAGGTTTGCACACTGTTTTTTCTAGGGAGCTGCCCCGATCCTTGAAGGTCTTGATCCAAACGGATTTATCATGTATCGTCTATTCCGCGATGCTACGAAGTACACCGATGGCACCCATGTCAAGGTGAGTCATGGCTTAAAATAACATTTTGAACTACGCCAATCAACTGGCCATCAAAATTACAAAGTAATTTATACTGTTCTCAGCTTTCTTCTTCAACTCAAGCTGTCATAAGTTGTTACATTATAAGTAATATTGGGCATTTCACTCGATTACATAGCATGTTCTAAGGATTTTGGGTGAAGGAAAATTCGAGTGTAGAATATATACATTTTAAGACCAAACCGGGACCAGTTGCGAAAAATGCAACTATACACAGGCCTTCCGGCAGGAATTGAACCCACGACCTTGCGATTCTAGTGCAATGCTCTGACCACTGAGCCACGGAGGCCGTTGCCGAGAGCTTGATCGCGATTTCTGTATATAATAAGGTGGTAATGCCAGGAGAAAATTGGGTATATTATAAGTAATATTGGGCATTTCACTCGTGAAAACGTGACTAACTCTAAGCTGAACTTTTTCAATTTAAGTTAAGAATACGTTTTACCACGTAAGGCGGGCACAAGAAACGTGAAAAATAATCATCATGGGTGGAAAAAATATTTTAGTTTCTGGGACCGCAAAGGAACACAAGAAAATGTTCTGCCAGTGTAACGAAGCACACACTGCTTCCTGTAAAACTCATTTATACTACCAGTTTACAACATCTCTCAAAGCATTCTACCATGGTGACTATAATTGTATATCCAACTAATCTCACAACCATGTTTAACGACCATGTCATGACTACCTTAGAACCACCCAGATGTTACGTCACACATTTCCACACAAGTAATCACCACCATGTAACTGTGTATAATACTAACAAGCTGTCAAACGGAATACTGTATATTTTAACAGAAGAAGTAATTTCAGTATTCACTGAGAATTTTGATACTAATATTGAAACTGCACAATTGTATTATTACTTATTCTTCCATTGCCTTTCCCTCTTTTATCTTTTTCGTTTCTTTTTTAAGTTTCCCTTATTTTATCTATTTATTATTTTTTCTCTTTTTTCTTTACTATCTTCCTTTTGTTTTCTGCTGATCAAAAATATTTCTGGGACCAATGGTTTGGTCCCGTGGTCCGCTATTTTTTCCGCCCCTGATAATCATTGTTTTTTGCTTTGTTGTTTCCAGGATCTGGGTAGTTTAAACCGTGATTTATCCAAAGTAATCATGGTTGATTGTGATCCAAAGGCTACTAGTGGCTATGAAAGAAACACAATAGTTCTAAAGAAGTGGGAAGGAGATCCATCTGACCAGACTTTGTCTGAACTCACACCATTGCTGTTAGGTAAGTTCAAGCTACAGTATTTTCCACTACCATGCAAACTGAGCAGAGTGGCTAGCTTTGCAATCTGCAGTCCTTCAGATTTTAGGCCGGCGAACGGCGAATTTCGCCGGTGGTTGAGTGGATTTTGTAGCATGATTCGCCGTGTCTCCATCGTATTTCGTCGTCCCTGGATAAATAAATAAGCCATGAATGATTTTAAATTCCCCAACGCGTGTTTTGAAACCCGTTTTGTGTGAAAATGTTCGAAGTAAACTTGCTCTTCCCGCCATATTGAATTCTACCGCGCTGGAGTCTGGGATCTACCATTGCTTTACCTATATTATATCATATCCGACTCAGTTGTATGGCATTTTTTACCTCTGAAATGGCATTTGAGAGCTTCAAAATTTCCCCGGGGACATGCCACAGGAACCCCTAGCAGGATGGTCCTCCGGACCGTGCAGGGCCTTTGGCCCTGATTCTCCCGGTCATCTATTCCATTCTCCAGACCCTTTCACAAAAACCTGAAACGCTGAATCTGTCGTGCAATAAATTTTGTGTTGCAAGTTGATGTTGAGGAAAAGTACAAGTCACTTTTACTCTCTGCAAAAGTTTTGTGGAATTTGCTATTCTTTAGCTATTTGTTTTTATAATTTCTCTAGCTATTGCCACCTCGAATGTGGATGACGTCAGAACAGTTTTAGACTACTATCGAGGAGAAGAGGATGTTGTGGCGGCATTCAAACGGAACCAAGCTAAACTTCGTGAACAACAAAATATACGTAACAAAAAGCAAAAAGAACAGGGTAGTTCTTTGCAATGGGGTAGCTTTTTTGGTCGGAGATAATTCAGAGGACGATGGACACAAGTAAGCTAGCTGTCCAACATTATAAATAGAAGTACCGAACGTTGATGAAGTTGCGTTCCTGCCAGGTTATGTTGACGGAAACGAAAATTGATCCGATCGGATCTGATTCGGATCGGATTCGCGCACCTCTAGTACCAAAACGTAGAGCGTTTTATTTTGTCTTATTAAAAGTGCCTATGAAACGAAAATGAAGTTTGTCTTATTTGAAAGAACAATTAAAATTCTAGAGTAACATCTTTTGCAGTTTTTCGTTTCCCTGCTTTGTTCGCGATATATTTCAGTTTGTTTGATATGCAAATTAAACCTATTTAATGAGCTATCGGAGAAGCTTAGATATCTTTTCTATTATCAAACCAAATTAATTTGAATGAAGCATGTGGATGTGTTTCGCCACAACACTAAACATTTAGAACTTCAAGTGATTATAATAGCAAAGATATAGAACTTTTTCGATAACTCATTATGCACATGTGACGTCAAAATATTTAATTTGCATATCAAATGAACTAAAATATTAGTTAGTTTCAGAAATTGCAGCTTGATGTTAGTAATAATTGTCAGTTATTTGCTGTACAAGCTGTGTTAGTTAGTAATACTCAGAAAAACTCTGAGCTCTAAGCGGGACTCGAACCCGCAACCTTCTGAATGCTAGCCAGACGCTCTATAACCATTGGGCCACTAGAACTCAGATAGCAGAGCAAGGTTATTTAAGGTAATTATATACCTTAGACTGTGCCCAGTCCTTCGAGAACGAGTCTTAACCGCTCGGTTACAAGTACTTGTATAGGTCCACAAGTCGCGTTGTAACAGTAATTTCCAGTTAAACACTCTTATGTTAGTTTCAGAAATTGCAGCTTGATGTCCCGAAGGACTGGGCACAGTCTAAGGTATAATTACCTTAAATAACCTTGCTCTGCTATCTGAGTCCTAGTGGCCCAATGGTTAGAGCGTCTGGCTAGCATTCAGAAAGTTGCGGGTTCGAGTCCCGCTTAGAGCTCAGAGTTTTGCTGAGTATTACTAACTAACACAGCTTGTACAGCAAACAACTGACAATTATTACTAAAATATCTCATGAACGAAGCAAGGAAACGAAAAACTGCAAAATATCAGACAAACTTAATTTTCGTTTCATAGGCACTTTAAAGTCATTAGTTCTATATACCTGAGCTCACAAGACAAAGAAAAACGCTTTCGGTACGGTTTGGCAGAAAACGGCTTTTAGACTTATTTAATAAAAGAAATGAAAAATGAAATCTCTGTGTTTCTGCAACTTGGTGCAAATACTCGAGTGAGTTTGGAAGAAAGTATTTATCGTTTTATGTAAACTCTCGCGCTTTCAACTTATTGACTTCACACAAACCTTCAATTTTTTTCGTGTCAAACATCAAGTCTCTCGTGTTTGCATCTGATCGGCATATACTTTATAAACATGGACATTCATTTTCTATATCTTCACTTGAATGATGATGATGATATGATGATGATAGAATTTTACTTCAACAATTTGCTGATTTTCAAGTCGGGCGTACATTAAAAATATATAAATATATACAAATAAAAATAAATTTAGTTACATACTACAATTAAATTATTAAAAAAAAAGTAAAAAAATAACAATATATATATATATATATATATATATTTACAAGTCAACTAAGGATTAAACCTAATTAAATATTACATAATGAAATAATTAAGAAAAAGTGTGAGCACCAATTTTACTTTTAAAAATTGGAAGAGACGGGCATTCTCTTAATACGGACGGTAAAGAATTCCACACTTTTGCCCCACTATAACTAAAACTCTTCTTCAAACTTTCTGTTTTGGGAAGTGGTAACTGAAGTGAAGTCTGTTGATTGAATAACAGCTGATTGGTCACATATGAAGCGTCAGTTATGGAACAAAACTCAATTTTCTTTTTATTCTTTCTCTTTGTTATATTCCAGGATGTGAAAAATGATACACATGCAATATATGGAAAGAAAAAGGAAGATTTATATTGCAAGATACGCCGTTGACAGATAAGCCGTTTATCTTATATAATTATCATTTAAAAACATGACTTATATGAATCTAAATGGTTTGATATCGTTCACGACTTGAAATGAACACGGTTTAATTGTGCCATACTTTAGATTACCCAACCCTGTGGTTAACAATAACAAGCCATATACATTGAATTGTTGACTTTGCTGATAACTTATTATTTTTAATCACATATTTTTGTGCTGGACAAACGGGGTGGGTAAAGAAACAAATAACAGGCTTTGTGAAATTCGGTGATGCGAAAGTTCCTGATTAACTTTTTTTTTTCCAAAGTTGTAATCAGGAATTCTTTAAGTTGGCTTGATAGTCAAAATAATGAGAAGTCGCATTTTTTTTATTTAAATTTACCCCATGCAGTTATTTATGATGTAATATATCATGCACGAGAAGCCGTTTATTATCTGATTTGAAAACACCGAGAAGTGTGTTGGCGATAGCCGAGTTTGAGAATGTATTTCGGACGAACACTTAACAGAATGGAAAGGGCTTTTGCACTTTGACATCACAAGTTGTGAGTCAAAACGGAAAATTATAGCCATGCATAGCCATAGCCATTACTTCGGCCGGATTGGTTTAACTAAACTAAACCAAACGTTGCAGACGTAATCAGTACATACTCCAGACCAGGCATAAAAGGTTACAGGAAGGCCAAAGGTAATTGCATACAGGAACCCGAGTGTCCCAAAGACGAGGGGGCTTATTTTCCGGGTCCACTTACTTTCAACATCGCGTTAGGATGCGCGAGGACGGAAAGTCCAAACTATTTACTTTGAAAAACAAGTCCGGTTTTTTGTCGTGGGCACATCACAGCTTCACATGTCGCCATGCGGACAGTAGAAACTGAAAAACCAACGAAACAGTGAAATACAGGAAACCGACTTTTTGAGGTATTACGTACAAGACTTTTTCTGAAAGCTGTCAGCATTAACTGCGTGATATATGAAACAGACGGTAAGTTTTGATCAAATGTATTTTTTTCATTGTGTATAATTATTTGCTTCTTAAAATTATACAAGAAAGGAACCACCATAATTAAGTGCATTGTTTATTATGTATTGTTTTTTTTAGAACCACTTGAAGTTATACTGCGGCAGTAGCCTTTAACATAGACTTGGGGTACGGAAAATGTCTTGTCTTAATAATCTTGTCTTTCAAAACAAACATTTTAGTTGCATGCTCGCTCCCACGCTGAATGAACATCATGATAATTTTAAAATATTTCAGCTATCAGTCGCGACTAGGAGACTATTTTTGATAGTGATCTTTGGAAGAAATTGATTTAAAAGTCTGCAATATTCATAATGTTGCGTGGATCGGGGCTGTGTATTTTGTTTATCGCCAAGTAAATGTTCCGTCTAGCCAAACTGGGAAGATATGACGAATGTCGTTTTTATGTGAACTCCTTTCACCACCTCCCCCCCCCCCCCCCCCCTCCCCCGCACGCTACGCCCCTGCCCATTCGAATACTAAGGACAACGTCTTTAATACAATATAATTTTCCTCACACAACAAAGAAAATCAGTCCCAAGAGTAATCGTATAACGCCGTCCCTGTTCTACGTACGTTACTTATAGATCATTTTCTCGTCTTCAGGACGACGTTAACTCGTGAAACGGTGAAACCTGTTACTTAAAGCCCCACACAGACGAACAAGTTTTCCTTGGCAAGTTCCTTGGTAGCTTTCCTTGCTCGTGTGTACGATGAACAATTTTCCCCCCAAACATTTTCCTTGACAATTTATAATTGCTTGTGTGTACGGTTGGACACGTTTTCCTTGACGGCAATGGTCGCGTAATAAGCTTCGGAGATGATCTTGTCAAGTTTTCCTTGACGACTATACACACGAACAAATTTCCTTGTTGAAAAGCTGGCATGACCAGCTTTTGAACAAGGCTCCTTGTCAAGGAAAAACTTGTCAATTTGTGTCGTACACACGAACAAATAAAGGTTGTCAAGGAAAAACTTGTCAAGGAAAACTTGGTCGTCTGTGCGGGGCTTAAGTTTGACTTCAAACTATATATGCGACAAAATCCTTTTAGAACTCTAAAGCTTTTGGATGGCGAAAAACATTTAAATATTCAATACTACGTAAATGATTCGCAGTAGATTGCCGTCGTCCTAGCTCTCTTCTAACGCCGATGACAGACATCAGCTGTGAGGGGAACACAATGGGAAGCAGTACACTACTAACAGCACGTGCCACCTGTGTATTTTCCACCAAGTATGATAACTATAGGGCGGCTTTAAGTTCACTATCTAGCGATAAAAAAATGGTCCATTAAAATAGCTGAGCGATATAGAGATATAGATAGAGAGATGTCTATAAAATGATGGCAGTAGATCTTATATATAAGAACAAGATAAAAACAATTTACAATACCACGCAGAGTTGACAGTTGTTTGCTGTATGTTCTATACAAGTGTCATCATAGATGGGACTGAAAAATTTTCCATTTGTTGTCTTGACATTGTGATGGACTTTGACGAGACATTTTAATTCTTATTCCAACCGTCACTAGCTTCGATATTGTTATCTTTACGTTAGGTTGTCACATACCACACTGCATGTACGAAGAACGGCTTCCGTTTCCCCCCAATTACTTATTCAACAGGAAAAAGAACTTGAAGTTGCGACGGCTTCTCGGAGATAGAAATTAAAGGTAAGGTTATCGTTTCTTTAGTTACATGTTGCTTATAGTATATACTTCCTCAATACGGCAATATAGTTCTTCACTATATCAGTATAGGACGGATATAAGGTATAGTATGTCCGTTAATTGCTGGAAGGGTAAAGGTTTTTTTGACGTGTTACGGTTCTTCTGAAAACCATTCGAATATTAGCTAACAGGGTATGGGCACTGGGGCTGAACATGAAGTCGAATGCTTTATTTGAGACTAAACTGCATGATGCCTTGGTAATTATGAAAAATATTTACAATAAACAAAATCTCTTAGCGGCGCGAAAGTGTTGTTGTCCCAGACTAGAAGGCGACGCATTTGAATAAACTTGTAATTTTTCAAATCGAATTGGGAAGCGAAAGAGTTGGGTTGTTCTCAGTTAGTCCAAGGATATGTTAGTCTAAGGATATTGTTTCTGTTGACATGATTTGGATAACAAGAGCTTAGAACATGCAGTTATTCAATAAACAAAGCGAAGTTTCCGTTTTCCTTCCGAAGGGATTTATCTATGTAAGTACATGCATGGGGGGTATAGTTAACAGTTTTGAGGTTTCATAGAGAATATCTTTGTAAGCTAGTGGAGTTAAGGTAAATAGTCGCTTGTCATCCTTCTCTTCCATTTCCGCAACATCGATGCTCCCAAACACCGCACTGTCTAAATCTTATGCATCAGCATATCATTTCAAACGAGCAGTCGTAAAACCGGACACGGCTGCGAGGGAGGCTACTGTAAAGGCGGAACTTGGAAATCTTGAAGCAGAAAATTAGAATTCCTGTCAAGTTTACTCTAACTAAAAAGAATCCTCTTTCTAAAAGTAACCCCTTTCTCAAAAATAATTCGCAGATAAGATGAGATAAACTGAGGAATTTTTTAACATGTTTTGCTTTAATTATTGATGACCGGAAGATTCTGTTTGTTAAGTTGACCCCTGGCCCTTGGGGCTTGGGTGATTTTATTGATCTTTCGAAGAAAAAAAAAAGGATTTAAAAAATTAAAAACTTTGTCTGTGCTATATAGATAAAGTAAAAATCCCAGACTGTTTAACATCAGGTCTCAGCAGTGTTTTAGCAGTATTGTGAGGCCATGTTCACACTGATCCGTTTTCGTGTCAAAACGCATACTTTTTTATACAACAATCGAAATATAGTAAGGTTAGATATACTGCCGAAACAGAGAACGTAGGAATCTAACGTTTCGAGCGAAGGCCCTTCGTTAGAGAGAAAACGTTTGACGTTTCTCTCTGACGAAGGGCCTTCGCTCGAAACGTTAGATTCCTACGTTCTCTGTTTCGGCAGTATATCTAACCTTACTATATTTCGATTTTTTCTTTCTACACTGCCTTAGCCTGCACGCAGGCTAACACTGCCTACGCAGCACGCTACTTTTATTTTACTTTTTTATACAAGTGCCGAAAAGTAGAGTGCTGGATATAGGCAGTGTTTTAGATAGAGCAAAATGAAAACGATGTAAAACAAGAAAAAACGTTTAGAAAAACAACTAAGGTAACGGTTGCCTGATTCTTGGTGATTCCTGACGATTGCACAGGGAGCTAAACATGTATTTTTTGTTTTAAACAGTATATACATCCATACACATACATATTATATATAAAGTAGTAAAATTACCGTATAGCTTAGTAGTGTCCTTGCTCTTGCCTCTTGTTGCTCCAAAAACAGACCGCCGAATGAAGGATTCAAGGATTTTCACCAAAAGGATCGCATGTAGTCTTGGATCCTTCTTGATTCGGCTTGTTTTTGGAGCAACAAGAGGCAAGAGCAAGGACACTACTAAACTATACGGTAATTTATATATAATATGTATGTGTGTATGGATGTATATATACTGTTTAAAACAAAAAATACATGTTAGAGCTCCCTGTGACGATTGTGTCCAAAAACTAGCAGCAATTAAGTAAGTAAACAACAGACATTTTGTCTACTTTGCGGAGTCAAACAAATCTTTGGCAGGCCTAGGGGCTTTATGAATTCCTGTGCACTATTTGGTATACTCTGTAGTAGCTCATCAAATAATTGTTTTAACAACAGATTTTCAAGTTAGTATGATACAAATGCATTTAATTGCTTACATGCAGTCGTGGTGCCGTTAAGATTTTTTTGTTTGGGTGATAGCTTAATTGGTTCAAAATGACGTTTGGCCACGTCCTATGACTTTATAATCACTAAATAACATTAGGGACCTTACGAAGTACGACGGCAACTTCAACGACGACGTCTTCTTAACAAAAGAATTTTAGTTGTGGAACAAAGAGAATGATTAATTTTTAGTCCCTAGAGTAATCTCAACAGCGTCCTCGTTCTTTATACAACGCCACTTAGAGCATTTTCACGTCTTCACGACGACGTCAACTCACCAAAAGATGAGAACCGTTGCTTAAGATTGACTTCAATACGGACACTACAATCTTTAAGCAGTACTGCGGCGTTTTGAAAGTCATTAAACTAGCTTCAAATATCAAATATAATAGTCAGTTATCCGTGACTTTCTTTAATCATAAAATGTATGTTGCTTGCCGTACGTCGTCGTCCTCGTCCTAGCATCGTAAGGTCCCTAATAAATAGACCTGGTTTATACAGCGTGCTATGAGCGGACCGAACTAATTATTTGCCTAATTGGTTCGGTCATAGCACGCTGTATAAATCAATTTGGTTCGCTCTTTGAATTAGGTCCGCTCTTAACCGTGCGGCTCGCTCGTCGAAGGCGTGCGGAACGCTCTTAGCACGGTGAAGCACGCTGGTGATTTATACGATCGTGCCAACACCGTACCTAAATAAGCGATGATTGAATATAATTTATTATAATCCATAATTTCATTTTAGTGTTATAATAAATTTGGTTCGTTCAAAATTTTTCATGTATAAATCGGACAGCGTTCTATCAGCGTGCCAAAGTCGCACCAATTAATTAATTAGTTCGGTGCGCTCATAGCACGCTGTATAAACCAGGCCTAATAAGCCAGTTCGTCATCTCAACTGCGCATCAAGCTGACGCGTTCTGCGTCTGGATAAAACTTATTTCAATCCATAACATCAGGCTAAGACCGCAGGATTCATTTGCATTTACACTTGCAAATTCGTTATACTGAATTCTCCAGCCCGATGTTATGAAGTGAAACAAGTTTTATCCTGACGTCATTTTGATGCGCAGTGGGGATTACGAACTGGCTAAATCATAACTTTATACTGAAACGTTTTTTTCCCAATTTCGAACATGCAAATCATGAGATGGAGTAACCACTCTTGCGGTAGAAATACGATACCAAATGAAATTACCAACTCAAAACCTATAACAACTTGATGGTCTTTAAAGGTGTCCTCCAGTCCGTTCTGCGCATGTACGAAACTAATGTTTACTTCTTCATTATAAAAATATTTACTGATACCTTATTGAAGATTGTAAGCTTTTCTTGCTTCCTCTTCATTACTTGTACCCAAAACAAAACATTTTCAGAAGAAATAGAAGAAATCCGAAGAGATACCCTCACCGAATCGCTTGGTTTTCTGCCATGTCGCTTCTAACAGTTTACATTGATGAGCGGAGTACTTCATGTAATTATCTACGAATGTCATGTTTGAGGGTCCTCATAAACAAAGATGTGGATCATGCGCAGAACGGACTGGACAGCACCTTTAACTAAATCGTATCTTTGTGCAACGTTGAGTTTCGTGAAAATAAGCGCGTCCCAACTGGACCGCGGGTCTTATATAATATAGGACTTATAGCAATGAGTGATAGAGATGGTGGTTACGGATGAGCCTACAGTAAAAAAAAATGAGGCAAAATCAAGTCAGCGGTCGCTACCACAATCGGAAGCTTCTATATTTACGCCATCTTTATTCAGAAACTTGCATGGACAATATTATAAAATAACATTTTACAAGCGCAAGCGGTGATTGGTTAAAAGCCGTGTTTCTATAACTCTGGAAAACATGGATAGATTACGTCATCCAATATACGCCATCGTTCTAATTAAAATTTGTAGCGAAACACCATTATACGTCGTCCACTCCGCCATCAAACGCCGTCCAATACGCCATGCATGGACAGTAATGAGAATTTTCGTGTTTCTATAACTCTGTCAAAACACGGACAATTTTTCAATCAAGCTCTCGGCAACGCCCTCCGTGGCTCAGTGGTCAGAGCATTGCACTAGAATCGCAAGGTCGTGGGTTCAATTCCTGCCGGAAGGCCTGTGTAGTTGCATTTTTCGCAACTGGTCCCGGTCTGGTCTTAAAATGTATATATTCTACACTCGAATTTTCCTTCACCAAAAATCCTGAGAACATATTGATAGAAAGTTTGCCACATTGAGATTTTGTTTGGAACTTGGAAGTGTGCCACACGTATGCAAGTGGCTACAAACACGTGTCAGAAGACCAAGCGCGTGATAACTTGTATCACGTATTGTTGCCAAGCAACCTATTGATAGAAAGTTTGACCTACTAGAGGTTTGAGTATGTGAGAAAGGTAGCACATGTGAAGTGTTATAATCTTCTGGAATCAACATTCCACAATGTTGGAAATAATACTCGAAGCACAGCGTAAACGTAGAGCGATGCGCAGGCGGCATTTTATTTTGTAGAATTTCGGCATCGTCGTTACATATGTTAACAGACGTAATTGTCCATTACGTCCGCTAATTGTCCATTACGTCCGCTAATTGCCCGCGCGCGGGCGGAGCGGGATTTGAAAGTTGGAAATTTTCCACTTCCAAAGCAAACTGAACAATGCACGCTCCACCCGCGCGGGCAAAGCTAGTCCAGTTCCAGACCCAATAATGGTAAACGACCTTCAATAACACAGAGAACAGAATACTTGCATGTGGACGGAGGACACAAAAAAAACCCAACAAATTGACGTCAGCGCTTAGTGATGATCACCGATCATGTGATGAACAGAACAGTATATTCCTTGTATAAAGCCCTAATCAAACGAGAACGCAAGTCGTCGCAAGTTGGCAGTCACGCTATCTCAGCCAGCCGCTCTGAATAGTTTCCCGAAAATATCATGTACCGTGACAAAGTTAAAACTTGTTTAAAACACTCATGAAACCTTTATTTTGTTAATTTGGGTGTTCGAACGGCCGCCACAGAAATTCTGACTGCCAACTTGCGATGACTTGCGTTCTCGTTTGATTAGGGCTTAACTTGCCAGATTCCAAGAAATAAGATGACGTTACAAGATACTGAAACAAAACTGTTGTCCTGTATTTCAGTAAACCTTTATTACGAGGACACCTCTTTTACGTATATAGACGGCTACATCCAGGCCACACGCATGTGCACGCGAAATTCATGTGACCTTATTTACATCAACAATGTCAATCTCAGTTGAAGCCTTACACTTGAAAAGTCGATATACGTGTTTGGAAATTCCAGTGATTTCTTTAATCCGAAATTAAGTTTTGGGATTTCCGGATTTTCCTTTTTTTTGTGTGATTGGTCAAGGACGATCTAGCGGTGGTGTCGTAATCCCCTGCTAAAAATCGCGATGAACATGCAACCATTCCGTAGCCAAACTATAATAGTTTTTTTTTGGGTTTTTTTGCGTCTTGTTGCTTTTTATCTTTTGTTGTTTGTTGTTTTTGTCTTTTATTTTTGGTTTGTTTTTTGTCATCGTTTTTTTTTTTTTGGGTTTTTTTTTGTTATAAGGGCTTTGGCTTGAAATGCAGTGTTTTATCTAAAACCTTGCCTGTCTATCATTTTCAAACGTTTTCTTGTATATACAATGTTATTTTTCAAACTGAGTTAGTACTGCGGGTCTAGTGTATATAAAGGCCTGCCCAAACGCGGCAACATTTCATTCAACATCGTTCAACATTGTTAAATTCAACCGTGATTCAACATGTTGAAAGCGTTTGGCCACTGACCCTGTTGAATGATGTTGAACGTTGTTGAATGATGTTGAACGTTGATATTGGATGAAAGTAAATACCTGATTTTTTTATTTTTCCTGAACGAAGTTTCAGATAAACGTAATCCTTATCCGCAGATTCAATTCAAAATGTTTTCTTTATTATGCTTGTGTGCACGTTATTCCACGACGGATCATACACGCACATTGTACGCACTTGAGGAGTTTGTCGGTGCATTCTAGCACGTCCACATTCTCGATAGTTCCACTAAAACTACGTACACAGTTTGTTTTTTTCGAGATTAAATTTCTCTTGAGATTGTATCTTGAAATTCTAATTTAGGTCATGCGCATACTGCTTCTTGGTAACTGCAGCAACGAAGTTACCATGCATTAATGTACTTTTGCATGCATTTACTAGTTTTGGAAGACAATATCCAACTGTTATATAATCTAATTTAAAGTATAATTTTCTAACATCTAGAAACCAACATATATAGAGGCGAAGACGTCTGGTGGACGTTCGTCAAGCTCAATTAACCTGTAATACCAAACATCTGTCGCATTCACCAAGCTCGCGTATGTACTATACATACATTGATAGGACTGTAGATTTTCCGCTTAATAAAACAATTGGCTTTGATACATGAATAACCAAGTTTGAATAGAAACGACACGAGCGTACAAGAAAAAGGCTTTATTTTATAAAATAGAGTGTTTTATTGATTTTTCTGCCACTAATAAAAACGATAATCCCACATGTGTGATTATTTATGATAATCTCACATGTGTCGATTTAATATCATGAAATATTTAGAGTTTACTGCTCTATTTTTGTGGGGAAATAGGACTATTTTTTTATATAATAAACAGAACAATACATGAATGCTTCCGCGCATCCATGTATTATTCTCTATTTCAAAAACTCGTTAATAATTCATGAGGAAAACACAAAGGAAATCAGTACCATGTCTGTGGTTTTATACCTGATAAAACTTCTTGACGTCAGAAAGAATACTAATGAACATAACATCCAATAACGAATCGTTTTTGAAGCCATTCAAAACACTCGCATCACGTGTTTTATCAGATCTAAGACACTCCTGCTCGTGTTTTAAATATTACTTCATACCATTTTATATATATTTATGCGACGTATTTTATACATATTTCATCAAGATGCAGAATTGATTTATGCATTCTATATAGGATTATTATTAACCTTGTAATGCAGTCACGAGAATTCTAACATCTTATTTATGGATCTAAATGTTTCCGCTTGGTTCGATAAAATAATTGCAACAGATTCGTATTAAGCCTAAAGGTGCGATTTTAAATCCCTTCGCTAAGGTCAAATTTTAGGTGTTGACGTTGCAGTTTAGGATAATTCATGAAATGTTCACATTCTCTATAAGCCTATATAAGCGTCAAAGATGTCTGTGTCATGTGCCAATAATTCAAACAATGAGCTGGCTTCTTACGCCGTATAACCACGTAATAAATCACGCAACCCAACTTGTGTTACGTACACTTGTACTGTTTCTCATATAACTTCAGGGTTTTGTTTTTTTATAAGTAATATTGGGCATTTCACTCGATTACATATATAGCATGTTGTAGGGATTTTTGGTGAAGGAAAATTCGAGTGTAGAATATATACATTTTAAGACCAAACCGGGACCAGTTGCGAAAAATGCAACTACACATGCAGGCCTTCCGGCAGGAATTGAACCCACGCCCTTGCGATTCTAGTGCAATGCTCTGACCACTGAGCCACGGAGACCGTTGCCGAGAGCTTGATCGCGAGTTCTGTATACATTAAGGTGGTAATGCCAGGAGAGAATTGGGTTTATTACAAGTAATATTGGGCATTTCACTCGATTACATAGCATGTTGTAGGGATTTTTGGTGAAGGAAAATTCGAGTGTAGAATATATACATTTTAAGAGCAAATCGGGACCAGTTGCGAAAAATGCAACTATACACAGGCCTTCCGGCAGGAATTGAACCCATGCACGACCTTGCGATTCTAGTGTGTTTTTTAGTTGTTTTTCGTAGTTTATTTTGCCATGATTTACGTGGGGTGTATAGCCGTAGGGAGTTTCAATATCATGTTCATCTATTCGTGCAGTTTTTCGCTGACATTTCATGCAAGTGCTTCCAGTTTGAGTTTTTCTCTATTTATACCTGGAGTATGGTTCGTCACTCAAAGTTGCACCTAATAATATCATTATTCGCTACCTGCATGGGTTCACTGTTTCCCTCTGGTTTCCTCCTTTTTACACTGGACCAATGATGGATGGCATAGTCCTTACTGAACCTTTGGGGAGAACAGTTTATATACGACTGATAGGGTTATCCAGTACAAATAAAGTTAGTTCAATTTACTGCAGTTTCTTCCTGTAATATACCGGACCAATGAGGAATGGTCCTTACTGTACCTCTATAGGGAGAATAGTTTAGATACGACTGATAGCGTTATCTTCCTCCTGTATATAGTAACACTGGACCAATGAGGAATGGTCCTTATTGTGCCTCTGTAGGGAGAACAGTTAGTATACGACTTGATACGGTTTTTCAGTATAAATAAAGTTAGTTTAGTGTACTGCAGTTTCCTCCTGTAGTAATACTGGACCAACGAGGAATATGGTCCTTAGTGGACCTCTATATGGAGAATAGTTTAGATACGACTGATAAGATTATATTCAGTACAAATAAAGTTAGTTTAGTTTACTCTGGTTTCCTGCTGCATGTAGTAACACTGCAGTATCAATGAAGGATGACCCTTACTGTACCTCTATATAGGGAGAATAGTTTATAGACTTTAGATATGACTGATAGCGTTATCTAGTATAAACATGCAAAGTTAGTTAGTTTATTCTGCATGTTTTCTCCTGTGGTAACACTGGACCTTGGAATGAGGAATGGTCTTTAATGGACCTCTATTGGGAGAAAGAACAGTTATTTCACTTGCCAGATTAAACTAAATGTTCAAGAGCATGCACTATAAAATTGCAAGGTCGCGAGTCTATCCGGAAGACTTATTAAGCTTTTGGGATCAGTATTGCATCTGGTTTCGTTTAGTCGTCAATGTATATATTCCCACACTTGAAACTTCCTTCACCAAACATTCCTAGAATAATGATCAAATCATTAAAAATTCATGAAGAAAATTCAAAAGAAATGAATATTTAATCAATATCTGTAAATCGCATACAGATTCGTCCTGATTTACATAAACGTTTTCCTCAATTTACTAAGCTAAAATCACTCTAACTTGAAAAATAGTTTGAAAACATGGCTATTTAGATGGGTCCATTTGATAAGTACAATAAAGCATTCGCAGCCGATCTGTATGCGAGTTACTACGGCTCGCTTGCAGCTCGCCTTGTAAACCAGATACTACGGTGGCCCGTATGACATGACACGAATGAAAATCTCACTGAACTCTCAGATTCTATTTAGACCACATGCAGAATGGTTTATCTTGGATCATATTGCTCTGTCCCCTATTGTCCCTGAGATTCCCACATGCAACTTTTTGTTGTGTATCGAAAACTTTTCGTTGTGTATCGAGAGTCTAGTCTTTGTTGTGTATCGAATTACACTATTGTGTGTCGCATGATACTTTGTTGTGCATTTGTGGAAAGAATTTATTACGTACTGAAAATATTTGTTGTGTATTGCGCGAAACTTTGTTGTGTATTGAAATTCGTTTCAGTGAATCGATACTTTGTAATGTGTATCGGCTAATTTTCTTGTGAATTGAAAGTTTTGTTTGTGTACTGATATTTTCTTTTGTGTATTGCACATACGGGCCACCGTAAGATACAGATCAGCTGCTCATGCTTTATCTATTACATAAAAGTTTATTTTACAGTTTGGAAACTATGTAAACAAGATTGCCAATTTATTCAATCAAAATGAGCTTTGATTCACAGCTCGCTTTCGAATAGTTTTCGAAGCGACATTAATTTCGTTTACCGCAGATCAGTTTGAAAGCAATCACGTGGTGTATCCTCATGCATGTATACCACGTGGTAAACATCCGCACGAAGACCGTGGATAACGCGTTGAGAGATTTGATTGGCTCTCGCAAAACTTCGGACATCCAAAACTTTGGACAACTTTGGACATGATCCAATCAGATTTGTCAAAAAGAAAGATCACGTGAGCCATCCACTTCATGCGGAATGGTCTAACAAGCCACAAGAATACACCACGTGATTGCTTTGAAATTGATCTCCGGTTAATGAAACTGTCGCGTCTGCCAAATAATTATCGAAAATTGGTTTAGTTAAAATAACTACGTCATTTTCACTAAGGCAGGAGTTAGAACAATGACATTATCTAGCCAACTATAAATATAGGTCTAATTTCGATAATTAATTAGCAGACGTAGCACTTGATAAGTTGTCTACCGAATTGCTTCTCGCTTTTAGAGTTTTTGCTTTTTAACGCACTTCTTTCATTATTCTATATATACACTTTGTTAAGTCTCTCACTTTCTAGTTTTACCAAGCACTTTTTAATTTCACTTTTATATTATTTTACTCTGATAACTTTCCAGTATTATTAATCATTATGGTACGTGACGTCACTCATTTCCAATTTTGTATCATCACCCGGAAATGGCAACTCAACGCATTAACGAACATTTTGCGTGCGATTGTCTCGACTGTGTCTCAAGTGATTCACATTATTTATGACTGCTTTCTCCAAGGGGTATATTTTATTACGACCACATTGTATCTGTTCTAACTAGCTGGCTCTTTTACAGTCCGTTTCAGCTTGCTTTTGAAATCCGATACGTATAATTGAAATGAACATTGCGAGGTAGATAGAAATTTAAGTCAGCAATTTGTTTCTGCTTAACCAAGTATCTATTATTATATTCTATACAACAAATAATCTTCTTCTCCGTGATTTTACCAAAGGAATTCAATTCAAAGCTTATTAAATTCGAACTTCACAACGAACTTCGCGAACGTCCGTACCAAGTTCCCAACCTTCCAACGAATGTTGACAAACGAATTTCAAAAGCAAGCTGAAACTGACTATAACACTGTACACCCCATAACGTTGTCCATATTCATGAATATAAATTCTGAATATGTGTGGGTTAAGCATCCAACTCGAAGTTTATTAGCGATATAAACTGAGTGTTGGACGTTTAAATTATTTTTTAAAAACTCATTAATAATTCATGAGGAAAACACAAAAGAAATCAATACCGTAGCAGAGGTTGTAAATCGGATACAGCATCGTCCTGATTTACATAAATTTAGCTTCGATTTTCTCGGCTAAAATAGAGTATATCGCTAAAATAGTTGGTGAACTTGATTACTTAGATGCATTTGTATTTTAAGAAAGATACAGCATGAGCAGCCGATCTGTATCTGATTTACTACGGCTCGCCTTCGGCTCGGCTTGTAAATCAGATACAGATCGGCTGCTCACGCTGTATCTATTACATAACATGATAAAGGAGGTTTTCTAAATAATTCAATAGGAAAAGAGCTTGTAGCGACAAGTTTAACATATAGTTAAACAAAAAGAGTGTTTCTATTATTGCGGCATTTATATATAGATTTGGAAGGTTTATAACCTGTATATAAACTGCGCTACATCACAGAAAATCAACTTGATATTATAATTCATGAATAGTTGGCTTTCAGGCGCTTTTAGCTTTTATAGTTATTTCTGAAAGCTATAGTATATCCTTATACATTTAGTTTAGTACTTTTTTTAATTTGTTTATGTAAAGTAGCAGAGGAAATAAATGATATTGTTGTTGTTGTTGTTGTTGTTGTTGTTGTTGTTGTTGTTGTCGTCGTCGTCGTCGTCGTCGTCGTGGTCTTGGTCTTGGTCGTGTTGGTGTTGGTGTTGGTCTTGGTGTTGGTGTCGTTGTCGTCGTCGTCGTCGTCGTCGTCGTCGTCGTCGTCGTCTTGGTCTTGGTCTTGGTCTTGGTCGTGTTGGTCTTGGTCTTGGTCTTGGTCTTGGTCTTGGTCTTGGTCTTGGTCTTGGTCATGTTGGTGTTGGTCTTGGTCATGTTGGTGTTGGTCTTGGTCTTGGTCATGTTGGTCTTGGTCTTGGTCTTGGTCATGTTGGTGTTGGTCTTGGTCATGTTGATGTTGGTCTTGGTCATGTTGGTCTTGGTCTTGGTCATGTTGGTGTTGGTCTTGGTCGTGTTGGTGTTGGTGTTGGTGTTGGTGTTGGTGTTGGTGTTGGTGTTCAGAAAACTAAATGATCGGGCGATAATGTATACTGACCAGAGCGTCAGAGCGAGATAATTCTAATATAATTTCCTTCCTTTGGAAATAGAAACCAACCCGGTTTTAATCTTTTCAGGTTTTTGTTCATCCTGTTTTTTTTCGCTGTTCATCGTCGGTTTTGTCACGTTTCGCCTTGATTGACGTTGTTTTTGGGTATTTCTGTAGCTGGTTCGGTACATCCATGACAAAGGAGTCAACTGGGTTACTGTGAAGTTACCCCAAAGGTTTAACACCATGAAGTATTGAGTTCCAACAAAATCACGTGGTATGTGTGTCATGGTTTATAAATAGCTAGATTTAAAAATAGAAATTACGTTACTTGTTTGAATGTAAACAAACTTCGATAGAAATGATTGATCTTGTGTACTTTGGGTTTTTGCGGTTTATACTGAACTAAACCTCTTTTTCTCTTCAATCGTATTTCGTAATAAATATCTTATTCAGCAGTTGTTAATAGTTCCGAATAAGCTACGTTGAAATGTAAACAAACTATACTTTGGTTACGTCTACAGGTTTTGGTCATTTCACTTATATTCCTCTACACAGGCAGTGGCTAGAACGTAGCGGATTTTCACAATTCGGACACAGAAATATACGCTTTCTTTTTGTGAAACTGATGGGTAATTGTTGAGTGAACAAGCGAGAGGGTCAGAGAAACTTAACTGACTCTCGGTCACTTGTGTTAATTTTAGAAACGATATTTTTTTGTAGTCACATGAAGAAGCTTAAAAACAATCCACTTTTCATTTCATACTCGATGACAGATGTATACCAAGCTCCGGCTTTATTTTTATATTATTAAATATAAAATAACGCGAATTAAAGTAAGGAAATATTAGTCGTATACCCATCTCTGAGTCTCCTTTGTTCGACGAAGTAATAAACGAGCAGTTTAAAGAACCGTAACAGCTAAAGGTATACACGTTTGCTTTCTTTCTCTTTCGTGCTGACGAAGGGTGTTAAACATCTGCCATAATCTTGGCACATTTTGTTAAACAAAATATTCTAGAACCAGCATAAACGTTGAAATCTATCTGATCTTGACGAAGCTACAGCATGCACATATAGTCTGAAAGACTGGAACCTCGTCAATCTAAACAGGTAGTATTTTATTCTGGCTATGAACACCAGAGTATTTTTTATTCTGAGGAGTGCCAGACTAGACTGCCAGACAATTTTATTTACCTCTTTGGGATGACGCTCGAACGACGAACTTATTTTGTCTTTTAATATTATATTTCGTTTATTTGATAACTTGCCTTCAGCTTTAGTAAACAGAAGTAAACAGATTCATCGTAGACATTAGCAGTATGTTTTTTAGACCACGCTTGCCCAACCTGACGCTAGGTTCACAGTAGTTGAGACTTTTATACAAAACTTGGGAAATGTTGTCGTATTTTGGCGATAGTTTCCATTACAAGTCTCAACTCACTGAAGTTAGGCAACGTGAACTGTCAAAAATAAGTGTATTTTATTTTATTGATTTACCGAACTATAAGTTAAAATGACGATGTTTATAAAGCTGGCTTCTGGTCTGTTCTTAAGCTGTGTACAGTTTTCGTTTGAAACAGTTCATTGGTAACATGTTGCTTTCTTTTTTCGTTTATTATCTAGTTCTACGTATCCATAATGTCTTACTAACGTTTCGTAACAAGACCTGACGTGAATTATCTCTTCAAGTTTGATCGAAGAAATCAAGTGAGTTTATATATAGCAGCGTTTATAGCTAGGTTATGTCATGTATTATTCTAATTGGATTAACCACTAATTAGTTTTGTTAATTTGAACACGATATCGCGAGACACAATTAAAAAGATCCTGGGTACGAGATTGGCTAAAACGGTTTTATATCTAACCAGGGACTCGCGCAGGCGCAAAAGGTTTAGCAGCGGTGTCGCGATGTTCTCTAAAAGAAGTCTAGACCAGGCAAGGATCAGAAAAGGAAGTTTGCGAAATGTCGATTTGGTCCCTTGCTAATGGCGCTGGTCAGACAATTGTGTAGGTAGACCAATACGAAGATAGCAAATTCGGGACACAATGCTGTGTTTAGTGTGTCATTGGTTGTAAAAAACGGGGGAAAGAAGAAAATGGGCGAGAACGAGATTCCATAGCGGCATTTTACACATCGGATTCTGACTTCATTTTCCAAATAATAATTGACCGTACCGAAAAAGATGGCGACTTGTACACTTAACCACAATCCTTTGCGTGCAGTAAATTTTGTTTCTTGCAGAAATATTGGAAGTTATGGTTTTAAAACGATCAACTTTGGTAGGAATGAAGTTCTTGCTTTCTTAATCCATCTTAGCATGATAAACAATGTTTAGTTGTTATTTGAGCTGATTTGAGGTCGCAAAGCATTGTGGTTATATGTACCGCCGCCATCTTTTTCGGTACCGTCAATTGTTCGATGCAGTCTTCTTTTAGAGATCAGGTTACCCCCGAGAATTAATAGACAATATGGGCGGGCTTATTAAAGATGTGAATTTTTCCATGGTGATGGGTCAGTGGGTTATTCCCAGACGGTTTCCCACCCAAAAAAGTACCCTTGTTTGACCGGACGTAACTTCAGACACTAGGGAACTTAAGTAAATACAATGCGAACGTTCAACGACGACGTCCCTAATACAATTTGATTTTCCTCACACAACAAAGAAAATGAATAATTTTATAGAGTAAAGTAATCCTAACGCTGTCCCCGTTCTACCATACAACGTTATTCGGATCATTTTCACGTCTTCAGGACGACGTTAACTCGTGAGACGGCGAAACCTGTTACGTAAATGATTCGTGGTTTCTGCTAGATACTGACGTTTAGATGCCGTCGTCGTCCTGGCTTGCTTAAGCTCCCTTAGCGATGCAAAGCAGCGCGCTAACAGCACAATCCACTTCTCATTTCACTTTTTTCAAGTGATGTCCAGTTAATTATCTATATCATGCTGGTAGTAGAAGTTTCTGAACAGCACGATGTTAATTCAATTGCTATCTGGGAGAGCGGTATATGACTGTGAACAAAACACGAACCTCTTTAGACAAAGACAAACTTAAGACATGCTACGGGGCGGAGGGAATTTACCGTCTGTTTTCAGGTACTGAGAATGTCTCCAATGAGACGTCTGGGGACGACTGAGGGCTATTCACCTATTAAGTATGTTGTTTAATGTTTTTGTAACCAGCGTGAACACCTCATCGATGTATAGGAGTGGCGCGATGGTGACACTCCTCCCTAAAAAAAACTGTTGTGGTCAATGACGATCAAACCAGCTAGACTTTGTCGGCAAATAAGTTTAAAGGTCAACTCAAGGCAAATTATTGTTCCAGCTTGTTATATGCGCCAAAGTATGGAAAATCCGAATATGATGATAAAAATTTGAAGCAAACCGTACTTTTTGTTGATTTCGGAATTTTTAACGAAGTACTCTAAAAAAAGCCGTCTCGTTTAAAGAGTCTGGCACTAGCAAGTTTGTGACGTAAACAGTTGAACCTGGACGATTGAAATCATCAGAAAAGCTGATTTATGATGAATATAACTTGTGCAAGTTTCCAACTGCACATGTATTGAAGTATTTGACGGCACTTTTCGAGTGTGTTTACTTTAATGGATCGTAAAATCGTTCCTCCGTTTACGTCACACACTTGCTAATGCCAGACTCTTTATACAACAATGGCTTTTTATAAAAATACTTCAAAATTCGTCGATTCAACATCCCACAATCAACGGAAAAAAATTTCAATTCAATTTTTTTTCATCATATTCGGATCCTACGTGCTTTAATACGTATATAAAGCGAAAAATGTAATTGAGTTGACCTTTAATAATATGACTCTTTCTAGGCGATATCAGACTTTCAAGTTTTATATAATTTACTCTGACTAACGCCAGACTATTTCACTCATCACAGGAAAAACCCATTGACAAGTCTGTATTCTTTTCTAAGGCGTAGTTAAAAAAACAGGTAAAAAAGCAA
Organism: Paragorgia papillata; assembly: GCA_035771165.1. NCBI lineage: Eukaryota > Metazoa > Cnidaria > Anthozoa > Scleralcyonacea > Coralliidae > Paragorgia > Paragorgia papillata. Next base: position 1,815,963 of record JAWNZC010000189.1, read on the forward strand.
ATACTGATATAAAAGTAGTGTGCTGCGTAGCAGTGTTGAAATACAGATTGAAATATAGTAAGGTTTGAGAGTACTGCCGAAATTATTGAACGAAGTTTTCTAAGGTTTCGAGCGAAGGCCCTTCGTCAGAGAGAAATGGTATAGGGCCTTTGCTCGAAACGTTAGAAAACTAACGTTCAATAATTTCGGCAGTACCCAAACCTTACTATATTTCAAAAAGCAAGTACGTTTTAACCCTGCGAGCAGAGCCTTCTTTTCCTTATTTCTTCGCTGAGACTGAGAGAGAGGAAGAAAAGTAGGCTCTGCTGTATTCGTGTTTGGCTTCGTCCAAGATTTAGGACGAAGTAACCCGTTTAAGACCCGTTTAACCGGTTCTCGTTTTGTTTTCTGCTCTGATTGGGACTGGGTTCGAGATTGTAACCAAGCAACTGACATGCATGCGCAATGGAAACCAGTCACGAATACAGCAGAGCCTACTTTTCTTCCTCTCTCTCAGCGAAGAAATAAGGAAAAGAAGGCTCTGCTCGCAGGGTAGTACGTTTTCTAAGTGTACTACTTTAGTCATCATCGACTTTCTCCGAAGCTAATATGCCATGTATAAGCTTACCACATAGCCAGGGTTTCCACGGCCATTGAAATTAAATCCTGGAAAGTTCTTGAATTTGAAAAATAAAATTCCAGGCTGTGGAAAGTCCTCGAAACTTAATAGAGGTCCTTGAAAGTCCTGGAACTTTCTTCCAGTCATATACTGGCGATAATTTATCTCTTTCTCGGCGGCACAAGACGCTCAAATCCTATATATTTTACTAAAGCTATAACGCCAGACTATTTTACTTTAGCTGACGCCAGATGATTTTGGGCAAGTTTTGTGTTACCGAATTTAAATATTTTGTACGACCACGCTATATTTGTCGGGAAATTTAAAATTCTCGCACACAACACCCTGACTAACTGTCTTCGTGACAGCTCTGTCGACGTATCTCTCTGAGCGAAGTTTTCATTCTAAAACAGTCCCAAGATCCCCACATGATCTTTCAACAAACGTGGCTTCAGTAACACTCATCAGGTATAGTTAGAGTAATATAAGTTACTTAGTATAAAGATCCCTGGTAATACAGGGCAAAAATGTATTTAAAAATTAGCCACTGTACATGAATTGTGCTTTATCAGACATCACGGACCATCTGGTGCTCACATCCAGTCCGCTAGTAGTGTCTTTGTTTGGCTAAAGATCCTACAATATTCTGTTCTGTGCGGCCATCTGGTGTACTAGATATTACTAGTATAACTTTACTAATACTTATAATTTTACTTTAATAAAGCTCTGAAGAGTTAATTGGGCCTTGAAAATTTCGGATCTCTAAAAATTTCGGATCTCTAAAAATTTCGGATCTCAAAAAATTTCACACCTTATAAATTTTTGGACAAGTTTATATGTCTGAAATTAATATTATCCGGAATTTCTTTTTGGTTTTAATTTCTTCCAACATGCGTCATGCATGCTGTTACGGCTCATGATCAGGCCGGTGCTTTATGGAAAGAGATTAGAACTAAAATGAAATGTGGGTGTGTTATCGATTGCAGTAAAGATAAGTGCCATTTATCAGTATAAACACGTTTTGCTTAATTACAATATTCATACATGGGAAAATTAACGTGGTTTCTGTTTTCAGTTTTTGTTTACGGGTTGCGGGCTTACCTCGCCCGAAGTGTCGGCATGTCATAGGATGGCAAAGCTCCAGTATAAAGTTGTAAGTGCTGAATCGTCGCACGCAGTCGCATTTTTTAAATAGTTCTCGGCGGATGTAATTGTAGCCATTCAAGTTTTTCCGCAAGTCTATATAGGCTCTGTCCAGAGTCCCTCTCGTCGAGTACATGCACTAAGTCTAAGGAAAGCCTAGATGGGAAACCAGTTGCGAAAAATGCAACTCTTGTCTTAGTGCCCTATAGAATCTTAGAAACTAGACTAGATTATGTATAGTCCAGCACTTGAATCTACTTATCTAGTCTAGCACTATACCCATATATACTTGACGCGGTTTATTCTATAGACATGACCTAGAGATGCACCGTGTCTGGCCTCCTATCAGATCTTGCGCTTGACAAGCCGCGCAGTTGCTTGACGAAACACAACAGCGGTTGATCATAATTTCGTGAGAACCAAAGACTGAAATGATAAGAATGATACTTATCTCGCAAGGTTCCCCGACCTCCTGGTTGTCGTCACTCGGTTAAAAAATACACTTTGCCTTCTAAATTGATTTCTTAACACTAGGTGTGAGATTTTACTAGCACCTCCACAGATGTTTTAACCCAAGCCAAGTTGTGGTTTAACTCGAGGCGATCTCACGTGACTATTCCTAACCCTCTGTGTCTACCACACGCAAGCACAATTCCTTGTTTTTTAACATAAATACTGCATGCTATACATCTGTTGTGCTTCTCCGTGCATGTACAGAAGTCAAAACTAAGACGAAGTAAGGCTACCAAGACTTTGAGCTAAATCCTGTGTCTTTTCACACTGTGACTTAGATCACTTAAAGTCTATTCCCCCTTTTCATTCGCATTGTTGTGGGGGGAAAACTTTATCGTTTCAATGCTCTGTGTAACGCCAAGCGATTTTACTCGTCAAGGGGAGATGTCGCGAAAAGATATAAATCTATGGTTGAAGAGTTCATTCAAGGTGTTTATACAAGCAAGATAAACCGACTTTCGCCGTCTTATAAAGTTTAACCAGTTGATAATTTGCATAAAATACGTCTTAGCTTTCCGCTTAATTTATAAACCGTTTAAACCATAGCAGTGTTGATTTCGGACGACCTCAAGTGGAATACCTCTAATGTTCTGGCGGGCCGACTTTTTATGTCACTATATAGATCTCTGATTATCGCATTTATCGTACACAATTTAATCATCTTTGCGCCGGGTATTTTTAGCTTTTCGGGAATCGGGACCAATATTTCAATGACGTTTTGATAGTGACCGAACTTAGGGTTGTATACACTGAATTAATACTTCATTTTTGTAAACACAACATGTTATAACATCTCAGAATAGAACCTCTTAATATTAGTTCACACAAAGTCGGTGGTGAAAAAATCCAAATTTCTGGAACAGATTTTTTCCAACGATTATTTTTCTCACCAAATCAGGATTAAGTTTATAATCGTCTTCTGAAGACCCAGCCCCTGATAGACAACGTTTTATAAATATAGAAATATATTTATTTTAATATGCGGTGTTATACCTTTTCAAACACTGAAGTGTTGTTATTTTTTTACTGTTTATTTACCGCCTTTTAAAGGTCGATTAACAAAACGTTGTCCATCAGGGGCTGGTTCTTCAGAAGACGATTATAAACTTAATCCTGATTTGGCGAGAAAAATAATCGTTGGAAAAAATCTGTATCAGAAATTTGGATTTTTTCACCACCGACTTTGTGTGAACTAATAAAAGGTTTTATTCTGTGAAGTTTGAAGTGAAGCAAGCAGTAGCGAGAAAATACGGAAATAAAACAACAGATTTATATACTTTAATAATTCGGGATTATAGTGTAAATAAGCATTTGAACAGCTCAGAAACGGGGGAAGTCTGCACGCAGGCTAAGTCTTAAGGAAATATAACTTTAGCTGACCGGAAAGTGGCAAAATGTGAATGTTTGGATATGTTATTGAACGTTTATCGGTTTATATACGGAGAAAATCTGCTTCAGATTGGCTCGCGCATTCTACGTTTGTGTTACGTTTGTAAATAAGTCCTTGTCGAAACGTTGTGTCAACGCATATTTTGTGTGATCCGGTATTAATACCCTGCGAGCAGAACCTTCTTTTAAGGAAAAGAAGGCTCTGCTCGCAGGGTAAAGTATTAAATAATAAACTGCTTAAATTAATTCCTCGCCTTGTTATGATTTTTTTAAACTGTTGTTTCTGCGATTGCAAGCCTGAGCATGCACGTTTTAATGATCCGAGGCCTTGATGTGGGGAATAGGAAGGATACGGGCTGGGGTTGGGTTGGGTGGCAAGGAGACACGTCCTCGTCAACTTAGTCAACCTCTGCAAAGTGGTTTTCCTTTCTTTTGTATAGCACTCTCACTTATTTCTAATAGTTAATAAAAGATAAAAACTCGGCCATCGTGGTTCTCAGTGCTGCAACACTGGTTCTGAGTGCAGATGAGAACGCCACAAATGCCGTTTCCAAGGGTCTGAAAATTCAAATTGTTCTGGGCAAGCACCCTCGTTCTTCGTAAGACTTGAATGCACTTTTCCGTCGGTGGGTTTTCCTTGTTTGGTATATATACATAAGGACTTGGAGTTTGATGTCGCCTGAACAGAGCTGACTTGAGTGATTTTGAAATCATGTGAGGTCTCTTGCTTTTTCGTTCATTCGTAAATCTTCATTTCCCAATTTTTGTAAACGATTGCATTCAGTTATATCTATCCGGAATGGCCTTGTACCACATACCGAATGATTATCGTAAGTCGCCGGAACACCAGCGGGAGTAGCGATATCCGAGATGGCTCATTGAAAGACGCTGAGAGGAATCGGAGTGATCCAACGGTGATGACGTTCTTTCATGCCAACCTATAAGTTTTGGTCTCGGTCTTGGAACCTCTTAATTATTTCTCCAATTTCTTACAGATAAAAACGGTTTTTGAATTAGAAGATTTTTTGATCGTTCTAAAACAGGTTTGTTTAAATTTTTTTGTGGTTTATTGTTTTTTTAAATGTTTTCTCGCCGTGATTCCGGACGTGTCCCGACTGTTCTTCTATATTACTTTCTGTGTTTCGTGTCTCTATACCTGCTGTCTGAGGGTCACCGTTTCGCTATGTATTATACAGCAGCAGTACTACTTCACACACCCGACCTATAATGATGCAGCATTTCAACGCCACTGCGTTCTTGATTAGTTGAGCCGCCAAAACGATTTGCTGGGAGATGACGACTGAATGAATGTTCCCAGCTGAGCGCGATCTATGCCATTATTGTCCTATTAATGTTTTCTGTAATGTCATTTGCAGCTGTTAACAGCCTTGTAACGTTGCTATATTGAATGGTGGATTGCGACCACGCTTTCAAGGACGGTCTTTCAAGGACGGTCGGAAACTTTATAATCCCTTCGCCTTCTAGAACGAACAGAAAGGTAAGAAGAAACGGGAAAGGTTTCGGAAGTCATCCTACCACAAATTTTTTGTTTGTTTTAAGTCTGTTCGGCACGTTCTTTCGGTTCCTGCGCGGAAGCCCTCACGGCGCTTGAAAAGCTCTTCAGACTATAAACATTGGTTCACCGGTAGACAATATTGTTTAAATTTACAGCTAAAATCGAAACATTTAAAAGGGAAGCGCCGTTGTGGCTTCTCCTTGAGTTGAGTGACAAGATATACTGTATAAACGCAAATGGTTGAGAGGAAGTTATGATGGTAAACAAGGGTTCTGTTTAGTCGTAATATTCCAGCTCTTTAATATCTTCGTCGTATCTCGAGCAATAGTTAAGTTGAAGGACTGCTTAAGTGTATACAGTTATTAGATAATATTGTATTAATATTAAATATAGTATATTTGTACGTATATTATCATGCAATATGTCTCTGAAGAGAGAATCTATATATACGATAATGTGAAGAATAATTTCAAATGAAATTTCGACTTCATTTGAAATTCTTCTTCTTCACATACGTACGCTGCTGAAGGGCAACTGAATGTTTATAACTATACGATAATATTTTATGGTTATATACAGGGGGTGGTCAAAAAAAAGTGGCCATCATTAAAAATATGGTTAATGTGGAATAACTATTATTCGAGAAAAGAAAAATATGTAAAGTGATATATTTTAGAATGCATGCGTCAATATCTGCTCAAATATGATATCCAATTCTAATTTGGTTATTGGTTTAAAAAATACATTAACTTTGAAAGCATGCCACGCTGTGAAGCTGTAGTGAAATCAAGTGAAATGGCAACAAAATATGTAACTATTTTGCTGTTATAACACTTTCATAGTGTACAAACTCCATTAATCATTTTGAAGACCAATTGGAATAGGTCGAACTAAGATTCACTTCATTTGTTACAAGATTGAAAATCATTCAAAATTAATATATTTTTTAAATCAATGGAGAAAAATAGAATCTGATATCATATTTGAGCAGATCGTGATGCATGCATTCTAAAAATATATAACTTTACATATTTTTGTGTACTTTAATAATGCACATTAATCATACTTTTAATGATTGTCCACCCCCAGTACATTCCAGTAAATAATGGTTTATACATAGACGTTAAGTGTACATATAAGATAAAACACAATCCGAAGACGAACATCTTGAAAACCCAAGATATTGGTTAAGACAAGACAAAGATGAAACGGTTAATATATTTCGACTTTATTACAAAGTCATCATTTAAATATATACGTTCTTTATATTTACAAGGGAATAAAACTGATAATAGACTTAGTGTTAAATTACAACGGTGAAAATAGGATTACAAAATTTAAATTCAAAATTTAAAATTTAAAATATACAAAAGAAGTGATAGGCTAACGCTTAAAAGTACAAATCTGCTAAGTATACATAATGCTATTATCTATGGAAATAGTGCTAACTCTTTACTGGCTTTAAGGCCAAAGTTCAGTTCTGGTTTATTGTACTGAATATGAAGTGCTTCGAGAAAAAGAAGAAAGTTAGGGCTACACGACTGAAGAATTTTAAAATTATGAAGAATGAGATCGGTGATAGTGAAAGAAATATGAAGAAGAGAAGGAGTATCCAAATAAATTGTTTAAGTTAACTAAAAGTTGTGCGGATTCGCAATTGGTTAAGTGTTGAGCAACAGAGCTGGTGTTTAGATGTTTTTTCGTATATATTTAATTTTAGTCACTTGGTCTGATGATGACTTTGTAATAAAGTCGAAATATAAGCGTTTCATCTTTGTCTTGTCTTAATCCATATCTTGGGTTTTCAAGATGTTCGTCTTCGGATTGTGTTTTGTCTTTAAATTGTCGGCTGGCCTTGACTTTTAAGTGTACGTATATATTAGGATAATATTGTATTGTACGTATATTTAATATCATGCCGTATGTCTCTGAAAAGAAAACTTGCATGATATTAATATTTGATGGTCATATATTCCAACCTAGACGTCAAGTAATATAGTTAAGTTTATTAGGGCTGTTTAAGTGTAGATATTAGATAATATTGTATTAATATTAAATAGTATTGTACGCGTATTCTTGATATGCATGTCTCTGAAGAGAAAATCTGTATACAATAATATTTGATGGTCAGATATTCCGATAATACTTAATCGTATCTGAAATATACCTATGTAAAGTCAAGCTAAATTAACTTTACGCAGTTTGCGTAATTGAGTATAGATATTTGGTTATTCGATAGTATTGTGTACATATTATTTGAGTAGGTCTTGTGTAAAGTGAAAATCGTCTTATAACATACTTAACATTCTTAGCTAATTACTCATGATATGGTGATCAGAAGGTTACGGGTTTATAAATTACTGCCTTGGACTTAAAGTTGTTCAGGTTTTTTTTTTCATTCAAAAGGGCGCGGATAACTTCAAAGAGCATCTCGTGATTTGTGTGTGGTGCGACGGCGAATTTGAAAGTACCAAAACTTTGGCTCGCGTATGTAATTATAATATATATTACGTCAAATGCACTTATTACGACACTTAACTCGTGCGCCATTACCATGCATTTATGTAGACTTGTAAATGGAAGCACTGCAACAATTTTCAGAAAAATCAAGTTACTTGATAATTGTGTTAAATAATGTAGTATTTTGTTAAAACGACTTGTAGTATAGCAGTATTTAACATGATGCGTTGTTTCATCATCTGAAAGCGCGTCATATAATACAGTCCATTACTTGACCTTGTGAGTTGTGTAGATCATGGTGTATGGTTAATATACTTGCATGATCTCTTAATCTTCTCGGGCAATCTCTTTAAAGACAATTATCCATCGGCCTTACAGAGCCTTAAAAATGTAGTGTGCTGCATGCCTATAGGGAGTCTTTTGAACAGAGCGGAGTGAAAAGATGGTAAACTGCCGAGATTTGTAGCAACGAAAAACTGACTTTTCGAGCGGAGGCCATTATCAGAGAAATGTATATCAGAAAATGTATATCTTCAAGATTCAAGATTTGTTTATTTATCCATTCAGGAGCAGTACATCAAATAACGTATGTTAAAAGAAAAACAGAATGGAAAGGAGCATAGGGTTAAAAACCCAAAGGGTTACAAAGCGTTCTCATGCACAACAATAGTTAATTATAAATTTCAAATGTGAGTCATGTGAGTCAAGTGAATCATTTGAGTGAGAATAAGTACCAGGCTAGTATACAGCAGACTAAATACAATGAATTAATAGTACAGAATATGAATATATGAATTAATTTACATTAAACTTGTTTTAAACTTGTTAAATTTAATTTTCAAGAGAAGAGTCAAGAAGATGTTTTTTGTAACGTTTTCTAAACACATTAAGAGAAGTCGATTGTTTCATAAATATGGGTTTCGGTGTTGGTCATCCTTATATTCGTGGGGGTCTGGTTCTTTTCTCACCAAATTTTTAATCCATTCACTGGTACTTCTTCTGTCTTCAGATTATATCTATAGCTTTGAGGCTGATGCACTGTAGTTTGTCAGTAACACTCTGTTTCACAATCGATTTCTATATTGAATAATCCGATGAGGGTATTTACTGTATAATTCACGCTTACGGCTACAATTTCGAGCTGAATGTCTTTGATTCAGTATAATGCTATAGCAAAATAGACAACATATTTCTTAATTTAGTTTAATTTACGTTACGTGCCTTGTAGTACATATGCTGCATATGATATGCATGTTTTCTCACCAATATACTTCTAATTTGCAAGTTTTCGTTATTAAATTGTCAGTGGCGAACACCGATTCTATTATTTGCTGATGCTGAAGCCTGAAGGCAGAACAAAATAGTTTTTGATCTGCGAGACATTTGACAAATTATAATATTTTATTATAGGATAAGCCGGATAACTGGGTTCATAATCGCTTTATTACTTATTTTATTTTAATTTTTTATTTGCTTTACCTTTTCCATATTTTCAATCTGTTTTACTTTCAAGCTACTTCGTACAGGAGAAAATAATTGTTGGATGACTAGAGCTCTATTTGCAGTAAAACTATTTTTAACAGACGTTCTTCAAGGTCAGAAAATGTTTCCGAGGGATCGAACTTTCCGAACCTTTTAATGATCGGTTAGAGCCGTCGATTGTTAGAGCGTCTATCGGTCATCATACTGAAAAGATTGCAGGTTTTGATCGTTGTCTGGCGCTCATGAGAAAGCCGTTTCAGCTTGACGACCTTCCGCTGATTATCTGTTACATTACACTATGCTCGCCTATGTTCCATACACTACGTGTATACGCGAATGTATACGTACCACTATTAACGTCACTTTAATTAACTACGTCACAATTGCATTAGCTCTCCATCCGCGTCTCGTCAATGCATGGTTAAAGCGAGTTACAAGCTACCAGAAGGATCCAAGTTCGATCCCTGTCTGGTATTTGAGTTTGACGAACGTCTAGATGTGCTGCATGTATACCTGCTACTCCTATTGTCAAAACAACCTTTCCATCTTATGCAGTTATGTGTACGAAACGTGGAATAACCAGACCCAGTTCTAAAGCTAGGGCAGTGGCGTGTCTATTGATTCACGAACGAACGAACGAACGAACGAACGAACGAACGAACGAACGAACTCGTAAGCCGAACCATAGTTGTAGAACATAAAGCGCTGCTGACTCGTGTAATTCGTTACATCACCTTAATTAGCATACGGCAATAATAATAATAATAATTAGTTAGCATACGGCAATAATAATAATAATAATAATAATAATTAGTTAGCATATGGCAATAATAATAATAATAATTAGTTAGCATATGGCAATAATAATAATAGTAATAATAATAATTGTAATAATAATAATAATAATTATAATAATAATAATTATAATAATAATTATTGGCTCGAATTTCGACCGCGTTTTGTTATTTGCAATTTTAAAATTTTGTTTAGATTTTTCTCCCCCTCCCCTCTGTTATTCTGCCAGGTGAAGCGTTAAGGTGTGTTTGTTTTTGCATTGTGTTTCTAGTTAATTGTCTGTAGACACACGTACGCATATATATGCGTTGGCGTTTGGGTTTGCGTTGGCCGTTTGTGTTAGTGTTTAGCGATTAGAGCGTTACTAAAAATAAATTGTACTAAAAGGATCTTAATAAAACGATATGAATTCGGTTCTAGCTCTATTCTCTCGAAAAGTTACCCCCAATCAAAAAAATTTTCTGGCGCTCCAACCCCGTAATTAAAGTTCTACAAAAAGTCTTCGTACGTCGAAATCGATATGTTGATGTGTGTGTGTGGGCTCATGAGATTGCTGGCGGCGGTATATGTATATAGCCTGCGATCAGGCTTCTTGCGGGGGTTTTAGCGGTTCTCTACAAAGCTTTTCCTTCCTTTACAGGAAGTGTTCGGTTTACAGCTTGTGATAAAAACTGATTGGTGACGGTGAACATGATGCATCCATCAGGCTATCTCCAATTCCTATTTTTAGCCGTTCGTAAGATTATTCTGTAGGTGCGTGGACATTCAAAACGTATTCTACAGCAAAAGATCTTAAATTCTGTTGCTTTACCCTTCGCTCGATTGTCGTGCTCCAAATTGTGAAAGTCACTCATTTTCGAATCGCAATATCCGCTGCATTTATCGAATTATATTGTGTTAAACATCTCCGATTGTTTGTGGAAAAAAGCCAGTTTCGTATACAGTGCCCACATGAAAGTATAGCGCGTTTAGAAAAGACAACAAATTGGTAAATTAACAAATGTCAAAGGTCAGCCATATGTTAAAATTAATTTCCAGCCTGGTATGCCGTTGTCTTCTGGTTATCACTGAAAAAAATATCGCCACGCTTGTCATTGCCAGACCAGACCTTCACGTTTTATCTTTCAATGCTTAGTCCGCCCTTTTTCGTTCTCAGGTTAACCCCGTTGGTGTTTTTGGTTGCAAGTTAGTTGACCGTCTTCCGGATTGCGATGCTGTTGTCCTTCTAGTGGTGCGTGCCTCGAAAATCACTTTGTTTACTCACAATGGCTTTTTCGACCCTCTGTTTGAACTTCCTACGATGGAGTTTCCTAAATTCCTTCCTTATTCACCAGGTAAACAATATAGTTGCTATACTAACGAACAGCTATTATTCAATAATCCTCTATATTCACGAGCAAGCTATTCCGGCTTGGCAAGGTACATGAACTCGTGTGTATACAACAAATTGATAATTTTTTTTGACAAGGCTTGAGCGTTTCTCGCATGACCAACTCTTGAGTGACGCTTCTTGACGAAGAAAGTTTGGTCAATTGGGCCATTGGGTCGCGTGTATGGGTCTTACGTGATGGTGGAGGAAATCTTTTGACGCTAAATTACGCCAAATATTTCAATGTTTTAAATATTTGATTTTAAATGTTCTTCGAGCTTTTTACTCAGAAAACTTTTCTGAGTTCCCAAGCAGGACACGAACCCACAACCTTCTGATCGCCGGTGAGACGCTCTAACCATTGAGCTACTGGGACTTAGATGATTTGAACATAGGTTGAGTTCGATGTTTTAAATATTTATACGTCGTAGGTTCAAACAGTTTTGTCTAGTTAACGTTTCAGCACTCAGTTCTGCGTGTTTGGGTTGTGTCAGTGTTATTTTGTTTGCTGCAAAGTTCGAAATTATTTTGTAAAATGAATGATTTTGTTGTTTTCTTGTATTTTAAGGTTGTGCTCAGTCAGCAGTACGACAGATTCGAGGTTGATTTGATCAGTTTTTCAAACCCGAAAAATATGACGACGTCGGGAAAATGTTGTGACGGGAATGAAGATGGTTTATCTTGCCCAGACGCGTGTGATACTTTTTTTGTTGTCTGCATTCATCCCAAAAATTCCAACTATCCCAATTGTATTCTGAAAGGTAGCTCGGGAATCGTCGTGAGAGGTTCGGAGTTCCACGCGCCCATCAACTCTTCGCAACCCAATCCGCCGAGTTTGGTATCGATAACGAATATCGATGATTGGAAGGTATGTTGGTCGTCTGTGCCGCTTGGTGCAGTTGATATGTTGATCCCAGAGCTTTTTCTTATTATGAATGTTAATTTATGTGAGTGACTACTCGACACGAGATTTGGAGGACTGGAAACAACTTTCTCAACAACGTCTCAGTCCCTATACGCTCCCTAAAACCATTCATGTATTTTGTAGTTAAAGCAATGTGAAAAGGTGGTATTTTTAGTAACTGAGACTTTTAGTAACTAAATACTGACATTTCTAGCACAGCCCTTCATCAGCTAGAGTAATGAAATTTACTCTGATGAAGTGCCCTCCCTACTCGAAACGTCAGTAATAATAACAATAACAATAATAATAATAATAATAATAATAATAATAATAATAATAATAATAATAATAATAATAATAATAATAATAATAATAATAATAATAATAATAATAATAATAATAATAATAATAAAAGTCTATTAAGAGAATTATCGCAACAGACGTGCGAATTTACATGGTGTAATCAAATTAAACTTGAAACTATGGAAACTATCAAAATATTTAGTTCCAGTTGATCAACGAATATTTTTTTTTTCTGTTTCATTATAAGTTCATTTATCGGAGTATATTTATATGTATAACCATACCGGAATGCTCGCTTACAAAATTTATCAATTCTACCAAGATACTTGCGCAGTGTTTCGTTATCAAAACTAATCTCGGCAGTTTACCACCTTTTCACGTGGCTATCCTACCGAATCACTGCCTATACTGAAGCACAGCACGTTTTTACACTCTTGGCTAACAATTAGTCTTTTAAGTTCTTGTTCACTCCTATACTCGTTCAAGAAAAAGTGCTTGTTGACGTCTTTCCCAAGCTGAGAAAAATCCTCTAACAAAAACCAGAATAAAACTTATCCAGACATCTTTATCCGATCCGATTTGAAAGATCTAATTCTTCCGAATCGTGTATGTATAGCTATCCAATTTACGTCAGACTAGTTTTAATGACGTTCACAGCATTCAATTCTGATCCGATTTTGAAAAGGAACGTCGGATCGTTTCAATCGGATCTTGTGAAAAAGTGGGAAATTAAATCCATTAACTCGGATCAGATTATTCGCCTTAACATGTTTTTGAAGTACGGAAGTACAATACAAAGGACAGAGTTAATGAACTAATGAAAGTCTTCGTCTACCCACTCAAAAACGCACACTCTGTCAGACCTGATGCAGAATGATGTCAGATCTGTTCAGAAAAATGTAGCGACCCCTGATACAGCCTGTTGCAGTATCAGCCATGATGATACACCTATGATATCATATCTGTATCATACCTGCAGCTCAACAGATTGTTCAGAACAGATTCTGTCAAACTGTATCAGCCTGACACGGTCAGTGCTCTATCAGTTTGATATAATAATAATATTTATTTATACCGCGCAAATTTAACTTTAAGGTTTTCAAATGCGCCTTACATTAATTTTTGACATGGCCGAGTCGAAGGCATATTAAAGGCGCTCAGGCAGCCGCCATACGACACATATCGGCCCACGAATTACAGCTAAGACATAGGTGTTGGTTTTGCGGAGGGAGGAAAACCGGAGAACCCGGTGAAAAACCCTCGAAGCACAGGAGAGACCAACTAAACTCTACTCACATGAGTCTCAAGCTCGAGAACAGGGTTATTTCCAGACGGTCACCCATCCAAGTACTAACCCCGTCCAATCGGGCTTAACTATTGGTGAGAGGCAGCGCCCTAACAGCACACGCCAACCGTGCTCCCCCGATATAACAGACTGAACAGGTATGTTACGGAGCTGTCGCAGTCTGTTAGAAATTCGAACTAAATGTTTATACATCAGCGCTGGTACATTCTGTAGCTGTCAGGCTGTATCAAGTGTCGCTACATTTCTCTGAACAGATCTGATATCAGAGCTGATCAGACTGTGCGTTTTTACCTGTGTACTTAATTAAAGGACGCGTTTATCTGTTTGTCTAAAGAAAGCACAGGTGACTTTTAGCGGAGTGCATGTAACAGATGTGGAGTAGAGTTGTTGGTTCTCCCTTTCGCTTTTAGGGTATTCTCTGTGGGTTTCAAGTTTTTATTTCTACGCAAAATAAACTTTCGCTTAATCGATTTTAGATAGTGCCTCTATTAGTAGACTTTAAAGGTCGGCTGGACGCTCACTTAAAGAAGATGATGATGAGGATTAGGAGGAGGAGGAGGATGATGATGATGAGGAGGATGATGATGATGATGAGGAGGATGATGATGATGAGGATGATGATGAGGAGGATGATGATGAGGATGATGATGATGATGATGATGAGGATGATGATGATGAGGATGATGATGAGGATGATGATGATGATGAGGAGGAGGATGATGATGAGGATGATGATGATGAGGATGATGATGATGAGGATGATGATGATGAGGATGATGATGAGGATGATGATGATGAGGATGATGATGATGAGGAGGAGGATGATGATGATGAGGATGATGATGATGAGGATGATGATGAGGATGATGATGATGATGAGGAGGAGGATGATGATGATGAGGATGATGATGAGGAGGATGATGATGATGATGATGAGGAGGATGATGATGATGATGATGATGATGAGGATGATGATGATGATGATGATAAGGATGATGAGGAGGAGGATGATGATGATGAGGAGGATGACGACGACGACGATGATGTCCCTTCATCCCTTCACCTTATTGCGTTATCCACTTTAATCTCTCTTAATTCATAATCTCCAGCTCTTTTCTCCCTCACACACACCATATACTGTAGCATAAGATAAATAAGAGTGTGATTGTTTTTAAATATAGGCAGATTTTTCCTTAACCGTGGTTTTCCTAGACGACGATACGCCTCCAGGAAGAACGTTTAATGGTAAGAAATGCGGCACAATATAAAGTTTGAAAACAAAACTGTGTTTTCTGCAGGGCCTCGAAATTAACCTTTTTATCAGAAGCAAATTTTCCAAAACGTTTGGGGCAAATTTAGTTAAATTAGGAGGGAAAACAACAATAGTTTGTTTCAAAAAACAGTGCAAACACTGCCATATTACCATTAGCTGTTCCCTGACGATTAAAAGTTGTTATAGTCATTACCGTCATCATTATGGTTATAATTAAATTGTCGCCATTACATCTTTGTTGATGTTTGGAAAGAGGCGTTGTTAAGCGAGAATTGTCTTATTTAAAATTTATGGTTTTTATTAAGTATATTTGTCTGGTTTAATGTTTTTTCCCTGCCCATTTGTAGGTAGTCTATCTATGTCCGACCAAATTCTCGAATACAATCACGTTTCGCCGATCACATCAGGCAACGACTGGTCCAAGAGAAACTATTCCAAAAGTGGCATTTTCTTTGAACTTCGTTATCGTTTAAAATGTGGCAAAAATCTCTACGGCAGCAACTGCGGCGTGCATTGCATACCAAAAGATAACCAGTTTGGACACACATCTTGTCTTCCAAATGGAACAAAAGTTTGTCTTCCGGGCTATGAAGGTCAAAAATGTGATAAGGGCAAGTATTTATTGCTTAGATAACGAGTTAAGGATTACGCCTCTACACCAGCCAACACGGGGTAGCATGGACATGGCTATGGTCAGGGTCAGTGTCATGGTCATGGTCATGGTCATGGCTGCGGTCATGGTTATTGGCGGTCATGGTTGAGCAGTGGCACCGTCACCATTATCGTCATTAATACTAGTTAATCTTTTATATTTTATTCTATTATATTTAGCACGTTGTTCTCCTGGATGTGGAGAGTATGGCGACTGTGTGGCTCCAGAAAAGTGCAAGTAAGATCTCGGAATGTGATCTTGACATTTGATCCGTAGTTAGAAGGGCCTGGATTAGGGCTTGATGGTCAGAAAGGGTCAGTGAGGTTTGGACTGCCAGTTAGCTGAAGATAGAGCTGGTAGTTAGAAGAGCTGACGTTTGAGGTGGTTAGGAGTGAGGTTTGAGTTGTAGTAAGTATGGGTGAACCACCACCACCATGCACCACCACAAGGTCATCACCAGGTCCACTATTACCACCATTACCACTAACACCATCACCAGGTTCACCATCACCACCACCACCATCACCAGGTGCACTACTATTATCACCATCACAAGGTCATCATGTGGTCCACTATTACCACCATCACCAGGTCCACCATTACCACTAACATTACCACTATCATGCACCATCACCAGGTACACCATTACGACTACCACCATCACCAGGTACAATACTATTATCACCATTACAAGGTCACCACCATCATCAAATACACCATCATCAAGTCCACCATCACCACTACTACTATACCATCACCAGGTCCATCATCACCACTACCACCATCACCACTACCACCATCACCAGGTACACTACTTATCATCACCATGACAAGG